>JADBJO010011799.1:47500-62239 GCA_016801955.1 Conus betulinus
GTGGGTGTGTGTGTGTGTGGTGTGTGTGTGTGTGTTGTGTACCCGCGCGCACGCGCGCCGCGTGTATGCATAGTGCCTGCGTGCGTGAATGTTCAGAAGATGACTTAGGATCAAGATAAGAACCAGACTATCAAATACAACATAAACTTGCACACACACACACACACACACACACACACACACACCACACACACACACACACACACACACACACACACACAATAAGAAACACAACACTCACCTCCCCAATTAACTCTCCCCATTTCACCCCACCACCCCTTACAACACACACATACACACTCGCTTTGTCACGCACACACACTCACTCACCAACGCTTGCACTTTCACGTCCGTGGACTCTCTAATTAACTCGTCTGCATCACCCCACTGATGAACACACACCAGTGCGCACACGTCTACAGTATGTGCTGGGGGCCCAGAGAGATTCAAAGCCTTATCTCAGTTGACATGTGTTTCATCTTTTGTGTCTGCTATTTGAACGTCCCAGCATCAGTTTGCCCCAGTCTCTAGGAGTCTTTGCAGTGTTGGCTTTGTGATTATTCCAATGTTTGTTGGTTGGTGATGTTTCTTGCTTTTCCCCGAAGTCTGGATGTGTGGCCACTTCCTCTCTTGATGTTCAGATCTGAAAGATGATTTATGATATAAGTGGCTTTGCTCTTGTTTGCTTAAGTGATTCTTCAGATTTCTGATCACATCAGATCGGCAAAGTTGTAATGCAGTTCTAATCGTTGCCCTGCCAGCCAGTGTGTCTGCTCTCTCGTTTCCTTTAACTCCAGCATGTCCAGGGCAGTACATCCACATGAGTTCTCTCCACTGGAAGGCTGTGCATTAGTTCATTCCAAGCAGGGATGTCCATTCCACTTTTTCTCTTCCTGATGCAGGTTCATGGAGTCAGTCAGTATTATGGCTGTTGAGTTTGAAGCTGGTTTGTGGATGAATGTCACTGCCTCCATTGTTAGACTTGAAGTTGTTAAAAACTGCGCACCATTGTCTTCCACGATAGTTCGGCCATTTTGTTTCACTGTGTATCCTCAACCTGATATATCTTTGGTTACAGAACCGTCAGTGTATATTAAACATTACCTTTTGTGCAAAGGTCTTCTACCTGCATCTGAATATCTGCGTTGGTTTTTGCCTTCTGGCCATTCTCGACAATGTCTTCCAAGTTCTGGAGCGATGGCAATTTGGTAGAGGTGTTTCAAGTGGTCTGGATATTTCTCCCATTTCCTGGTTTCTTTGAGTTCCGCTATCTGGCACACACAATATAAGCTGTATACTGACTTCTGCCTGTCCCATCCATGATTTTCCACGTCCTAGCTGAGCGCCTTTTGTTTCCTTGACTGCCGCATGAAGTGGGTTTTGTGGATTTCAAATGCTCTGAAATATGTGCCTTCACCTGTT
Source organism: Conus betulinus (assembly GCA_016801955.1). Classification (NCBI taxonomy): domain Eukaryota; kingdom Metazoa; phylum Mollusca; class Gastropoda; order Neogastropoda; family Conidae; genus Conus; species Conus betulinus. The sequence continues at coordinate 48,923 of JADBJO010011799.1, forward strand.
CTAGCCTGTGTCTTTTCTGCATTGAAGGAAGGTCGAGCAGGAATGGCATAGTTTCAACTGGTGTGTCCTTTGTGGTTCCCAGGATCAATCTCATTGCTTCATTTTGAATTCTTTCTAATTTTGAAGGTTGGTGTTGGACAGTGTTGTAAGCCCTAATCCATAATCTATCACATACTGAGCACAAGTGCGTGATACAGTCGGTAGAGATGGCGCTGTTCAGTGCCTTTAGCTGCCATTGCTTTCATGGCTGATGGGCCTTTTTTGCATTTAGGAACAATATTCTCAACATGCTTTCTAAAGGTGAACATTCTGTCAAGCCTACACCCCCAATAGTGTAGGTTGTAGTTGATTCAATACGTATTCCATTGAAGGAAACTGGTGAGGGTACTTGTCCTGATGTCTTGTTGTTGAGAGTGCAGACTAATGTCTGGGCTTTTGTAGGACTGATGGATGATCCAGTTTCTTGACACCACTGAGCAATGTTGTTCAACTGTTGCTGAACTGCTTTCGTTCTTTCTTGAGCATTCTTTGATGTTTTGTACATCAGGCCGTCATCTGCTAATGTCAACACTCGAGCAATTCCGTTTCTGTTGAGGTCTCCAAGGCCTTTAGTGTAAACATTGTACAAAATAGGGGAAAGAGGAGAACCTTGAGGTAATCCCCTGTAGCTATTTGTGTCAGAGTGCCTTTATAGTCTACTTTTAATGCTATCTGTATGTCAGGGCGTCTTTATAGTCTACTTTTAATGCCATCTGTAGCCATTTGTGTCAGAGAGGATTCCTATCAATGGAAATGACCACTTTTATAGTCTACTCCTAATGCCATCTGTAACAATTTCTGTCAGAGAGGATTCCTATCATTGGAATTGAACACATTTTGGAAATGTGTGGAAGCAACTCAGTCCTATTTAAATCCAAGTGTTTTTGAGTAAGTGCCATCAAACTAATTAAATGGCCGACTGCTTATAAACGACTGACAGCCAGTAGGCCTGTGGTGATACCAGGGATGTTTCTTTTCTAAACGACTGACAGCCAGTAGACCTGTGGTGACAACCAGTGATGTTTCTTTATAAACGACTGACAGCCAGTAGACCTGTGGTGACACCAGTGATGTTTCTTTATGAACGACTGACAGCCAGTAGACCTGTGGTGATGTCAGTGATGTTCTTTCTAAACGATTGACAGCCAGTAGACCTGTGGTGACACCAGTGATGTTTTTCTTTATGAACGACTGACAGCCAGTAGACCTGTGGTGACACCAGTGATGTTTCTTTATAAAACGACTGACAGCCAGTAGACCTGTGGTGACACCAGTGATGTTTCTTTCTAAACGACTGACAGCCAGTAGGCCTGTGGTGATGTCAGTGATGTTTCTTTCTAAACGATTGACAGCCAGTAGGCCTGTGGTGATGTCAGTGATGTTTCTTTCTAAACGATTGACAGCCAGTAGGCCTGTGGTGATGTCAGTGATGTTTCTTTCTGAACGATTGACAGCCAGTAGGCCTGTGGTGATGTCAGTGATGTTTCTTTCTGAACGATTGACAGCCAGTAGACCTGTGGTGATACCAGTGATGTTTCTTTCTAAACGACTGACAGCCAGTAGACCTGTGGTGACACCAGTGATGTTTCTTTACTCTGCCCGGCGGACAGTTTTTTAACACTCATCTCAGATAGTTTTACTGTTTGTATAGAGAACAGATGACAAAAATAGACAGAGAGAGAGAGAGAGAGAGAGAGAGAGAGAGAGAGAGAGAGAGAGAAGAGAGAGAGAGAGAGAGAGAGAGAGAGAGAGAGAGAGAGAGAGAGAGAGAGAAAGACAGTGTGACGGAGAGAGACAGTGAAAGACACGGTGACAGGAAGACGTGAGAGAGAGAAAGATAGAGACAGAGAGAAGAAGAAGACAGAAACAGAATCAGTGAAAGAAAAAGATACAGACAGAGAAGAAAAAGAGAACAGAACAGATTCAGTGAAAGAAAAGAGAAGAGACAGAGACGAAAAAACAGCTGTAGAGAGATAAAAAGGGGGAAAACAGCGAGATATAGACAAACAGAGAGAGAGAGAGAGAGAGAGAGAGAGAGAGAGAGAGAGAGAGGGAGGTCGGAGAGAGAGAGAGAGGGAGAGAGGAAGATGGAGAGAGAGACAGACAGACACACAGACAGATAGACAGACAGACAGAGACATAGAGAGATCGAGAGAGGCACATGGAAATACAGCTAAAGCCGGAGACAGATACAGCACACACAGACGGAATATTTTTATTGCCTACAAGAAAGTCTCCTAAAAGTGAACCAGCATGAAGGACACCATAATCAAAAGACAATTAGCGGAGAAAAAGACGTGATCTTACATAATAAGGTATCTAATGTCATACAGCCATGACCCTCAAGCTATCGCTGTACATTAGACAGTCCAAACAACCCTGTCGTTCCATTGCACTCCAGCCAACATTATTCCTTCATCATTCAGTGACAACGTGGGTGGGCCACCTGATATGTCATTTCCTAACGACTGAACAGTAAGACGGATGTACCACCTGATATGTTCTTTTGGGGAAAAAGAACAAGAAGACCGATGTACCACCTGATTTGTTCTTTCAGGGTGAAAGAACAAGAACATGGATGAACCCACCCAATATTGCGTTTCCAGGTGATGATTTGAAACAAGATGGATGGACCATCTGGGGACAGGTCGTTTCAGGGTGAAAGGACCAGAAGATGGTGGACCACCCAGTAAGTCGTGTCCTGCTGATACAACATCAAGATGGGAAGACCATCCAATATGGCGTTTCCTGCTGATACAGCATCAAGATGGTGGACCACCCAGCAAGCCGTTTTCCTGCTGATACAGCATCAAGATGGTGGACCACCCAGTAAGCCGTTTTCCTGCTGATACAGCATCAAGATGGTGGACCACCCAGCAAGCCGTTTCCTGCTGATACAGCATCAAGATGGGAAGACCACTCAGTAAGTCGCTTCCTGCTGACACAACGTCAAGATGGGAAGACCACCCAGTAAGTCGCTTCCTGCTGACACAACGTCAAGATGTGGACCACCACTATGTCCTTTCCTGCTGACACAACGTCAAGATGGGAAGACCACCACTATGTCCTTTCCTGCTGACACAACGTCAAGATGGGAAGACCACCACTATGTCCTTTCCTGCTGACACAACGTCAAGATGGGAAGACCACCATTATGTCCTTTCCTGCTGACACAACGTCAAGATGGGAAGACCACCACTATGTCCTTTCCTGCTGACACAACGTCAAGATGGGAAGACCACCACTATGTCCTTTCCTGCTGACACAACGTCAAGATGGGAAGACCACCACTATGTCCTTTCCTGCTGACACAACGTCAAGATGGGAAGACCACCACCATGTCCTTTCCTGCTGACACAACGTCAAGATGGGAAGACCACCACTATGTTTTCCTGCTGACACAACGTCAAGATGGGAAGACCACCACTATGTCCTTTCCTGCTGACACAACGTCAAGATGGGAAGACCACCACTATGTCCTTTCCTGCTGACACAACGTCAAGATGAGAAGACCACCACTATGTCCTTTCCTTGTCATGAAGCAACAGGACCGATGAACTGCCTGACGTGTGAGTTCCTGACCATACAACAGGATGTATGTGTATGTGGACCACACGGTGTTTCCTTTCCTGGGGATACAACAATGCTGATGGACTACCCACCATGTCGTTTCCCCAAATGATACCACAAAAAGTAGAATGAACTTCGCGAAAGATGAACCCAAATTTGCGCGCGTGCACACACACACACACACACACACACACACACACACACACACACACACACACACACACACACACGCCGCACGCACGCGCACGCGCGCGCACACACACACACACACACACACACACACACACACACACACACACACACACACACACACACACAAACTTACACATACACAAGTGTAGTAGAAGCACAGCCAATGTTAGGCAGGTACACAAGGTCTGATAGGCACCTTGGCTAAAGTGTAGGTCAGACATCAGCTCAATCGTGTCACGAAACCCTCCTCTTGAATCCCTTTTATCTTAGTTATTACCATCATTGTTCTCAGTCATCCAGCTGTAAATCCTGAGCACTGTGGTCACGTTGCTGAACAGATGTGGTGTAGCGTGTATGGACTTGTCCACACGCAGTGACAATTCAGCTAACCTCAAACTGAAACACATATACTCCATTTCTCTGTTGTTTTCTAAGCCGCTGTCCTCATCAGGGGAAAACCCAGACAAGGTTGATGTCGGGACTTCAAGCTGTGTCTTTAGTCTCCATTCCCCCTTTCTTCCTTTCGTTCTCTGTCTGTGTCACTGATGACACATTTTGGGTCCATGTTGAGTGTCTGTGTCACTGATGACACATGCTGGGTCCATGTTGAATGGTCTGTGTCACTGATGACACATTCTGGGTCCATGTTGGATGTCTGTGTCACCGATGACACATTCTGGATCCATGTTGAGTGTCTGTGTCACCGATGACACATTCCGGGTCCATGTTGAGTGTCTGTGTCACTGATGACACATCTGGGGTCCATGTTGAGTGTCTGTGTCACTGATGACACATTCTGGGTCCATGTTTCAATGTCTGTGTCACTGATGACACATCATTTTGGATCCATGTTGAGTGTCTGCGTCACTGATGACACATTTTGGGTCCATGTTGAACGTCTGTGTCACTGATGACACATTTTGGGTCCATGTTGAATGTCTGTATCACTGATGACACATTTTGGGTCCATGTTGAGTGTCTGTGTCACTGATGACGCATTTGGGTCCATGTTGAGTGTCTGTGTCACTGATGACACATTTTGGGTCCATGTTGAATGTCTGTCACTGATGACACATGTTGGGTCCATTTGAGTGTCTGTGACACTGATGACACATTTTGGGTCATTTTGAATGTTTTCATCAACATCATCAATCGTGCCTGAGGATTCGGATGGCAAATACTCAGTGCCTTACAATTATGTTACTGAAATTATAAACGTCTGTCCGAATGAAACTCAAATGAGGCAAGAAACAGTAAACAGTAAATATGCGAGGAGTTACCCTACTTGTTAGTTATTTATTCATCATGTGAGCAAGAGTGGCCCATCTGGTTTGCTATTTACCAAAGAATAGAATTTTGTCTTTTATGTTTGTTTGAATTTCCCCCTTCAGTCATCTCACTTTAAAACTGTTTGTGTTTTTGATGGGTTAGGGCTTATTTTCATTGTCTTTGTATCGACTGGGTGTGCTGGGGGACTTTTTTCTTTGTCTTCTTTACGTGTTCTTTTCGTTGATCGGCTACTATCGGCTCACCGATGATACAATCTGAACCTCATCTTCCAGTCATCATTTTGTGGCGCTTTGATTCCCCGTTGTATTCCTGGACAGATCTGTTGTTGAAAGTATCATCATCGAATGTGGACAAGGGGTTCCTGATTCGTAGAGCCAGACAAAAAGTGCACATCAAAATGTTCGCTGGCCATTCGTATTTGTTTTTCAACACTTTAATCGTCCAATTCCCCCAGTCCACAACGATAAACATGTCCTTGCTTGTTTTTCAACACGTTAATCTTGCAATTCCCCCCAGTGAACATGTTCTTGTTTGCTTTTCCACGCTTAATCTTCCAGTTCCCTCACTCCACCACAATAAAACACCGTCATATCCGAACTGCTATTACATGACGCCTTTTTTTCATCCGATCCGAAAAAAAGGTATTATTTCTGGCGTCATTTAATCATAATGGTGGAATTATATTCTACAATTATATTTTTGCATGTGTATATACTTGTGTGTAGATCACAAACTGAACTTAGCAATGAAAAACATCAGTAACTTGTGTGAACGTAAGGTATGGTTTATCATAACATCGTGGAAAAACAAGAACACAGTAGACTATACTAGACTAGAACAATAGACTTTAAAAACAGTTTATTCAATTTTCTAACACAGCTGCCGTTTAAAATCACTGTCTCTCTCTGCGCAAGCACGCGCGCCTCTGTGTGTAGTAGTAGTAGTAGTAGTAGTAGTAGTAGTAGTAGTAGTAGTAGTAGTGCTTTAATTTTACGTCTTTTCACAAACTATGTGATATTAGACAAGAAAGGAGAGATAGACAGGCAAATAGAGGGAGATAGAGTTTGTTCGTGTTGCTTACAAGTGTGTGTGTGTGTGTGTGTGTGTGTGTGTGTGTGTGTGTGTGTGTGTGTGTGTGTGTGTGTGTGTGTGTAGGGACGGGGTGGGGCTGCAAGTGAGCGGAGGGTGGTGTACATAACATCAGAAAACAATTAGACAGACAAACGAATAAACAAACAAATCTACACACCATTGTGTGTGTGTATGTGTGTGTGTGTGTGTGTGTGTGTGTGTGTGTGTGTGTGTGTGTGTGTGTGTGTGTGTGTGTGTGTGCGTGTGGCAGCTGGAGAATGGAACGCCCGATATCACAAAGGGTGAGGGAAAATAACAAGGTAGTAGGGGAGAGAAAGAGGGAAAGGAGTAACCCCTGTCTACGTGTCTTTGTGGGTGCTTTAACAATGACCGCAGCTGTGTTGCTAAGAACCAAGGGGAGTGTGCACCACTTACTAGGCTGGTACATCTATCTCGCTGTGCGTCAAAACACAAGCGCAAAGACATGGAATCAACACATCACCTCTTCTGATTTAAGTGGAACTTCGGTTCTTTATTTCAAATTTGGTCTTGAACATAATGCCCTCTTCTGATTTAATTGGAACCTCGTATTTTCTTTGTTTGGTCTTCAACATATCACCTCTCTTCTGATTTAATTGGAACTTCGTATTTTCTTTGTTTGGTCTTCAACATATCACGTCTTCTGATTTAACTGGAACTTCGTATTTTCTTTATTTGGTCTTCAACGTATCATCTTCTGATTTAATTGCAACTTCGGTTCTTTATTTCTAATTTGGTCTTCAGCATATCACCTCTCTTCTGATTTAACTGGAACGTCGTATTTTCTTTATTTAGTCTTCGACATATCACCTCTTCTGATTTAATTGGAACGTCGTTTTTCTTTATTTAGTCTTCAACACATCACCTCTTCTGATTTAATTGGAACTTCGTATTTTTCTTTATTTAGTCTTCAACATATCACCTCTTCTGATTTAATTGGAAACTGCGGATCATTTTCTTTTCATTTGGTTGTTGTTATGTATGTCAGAGGCGTAAGGTTTTTGACAGAGGACCTGATGTGAGGGGAAGGACTCAGGGTTTTGCTGGAGGTTCCCTCGGACTGGTGTCAGATGAGGACAGGGTTTCTTGTCTTGCTGGTGGTTCCCTGTGGTTGGTGTCAGATGGGAACAGGTGTGTCTTTTTTGTTTCAGATACTGTTATTATGTTTCAGACAAGTAAATTACGGAGTGCCAGTTGTTCCTAATAGACATACACATTGTTTACTGATTGCATAGAATAAGTCAATGTACCAGAGGCTTGCCACACAAAAAGCAATATTACGAAACTCAGCTATTTTCTTGGGAGAGGAAAAAGCACAATCATGTAAACAGATGAGGAAATATCTAGGGTGCCACCACACGCAAAGATCTTCTTTTCCTGTTTATGTCATGTGTAATAGGCAATGACTACAATCTTCTTAATGAACATGACTAATCAAAATTGTGTGTTTAGTTGTGTGTATGTTGTGTGTGTGTGTGTGTGTGTGTGCGTGCGTGCGTGCGTGCGTGCGTGCGTGCGTGCGTGCGTGCGTGCGTGCGTGCGTGCGTGTGTGTGTGTGTGTTTGTGTGTGTGCGTGCGTGTGTGTGCGTGCGTGCGCGCGCGCGCGCGCGTGTGTGTTTATGTGTGTGTGGTGTATGTATGTGGAAACATATGTGTTTTTTGTGAGCATATGCACATGTGCATATGCATATATACACATGAATGTGCGCGGAGAAAACACAGAGGTAGCCTTTCTGTTCTTGCTTGAACTTTTTTCCCATGCATTGTCTGTCGTCACGCTGAGACCATGCTAATACATATTCCTGGTGTCAGAATGGCATAATCAAGCTTTAACTCGGGGAACAATTTCAATGGTGCAGCAGTTGCTCTATTTTCTTTTAATACAAACATTCTCTGTGTCGTTTGCTGTACTGTTACATCATCGTAAACTAGTTTTCATGAAAAGTTGGGTACTCAAAGTTACCAATCCTCTCCTACATAAGTGCAGTTACAGAAAAATGCAACGAGTACTTCAAATGTGCTGCCTCCAGTCACAAGTGTGTGTGTGTGTGTGTGTGTGGGTGTGTGTGGTGTGTTGTGGGTGTTGTGTGTGGTGTGTGTGTGTGTGTGTGTACTTTTCAGGTTCTTATTGAATCATATGAACACGTACATAATCATCTGCCATGGAATTCATAGATTGGAAAAGAAAACATAATTAAAAGAGACAAGAACATATCAACAAATCAAAGCAAACACATATAAAACACCATGCACACATACATACATACATACATACATACATACATAAATACATACATACATACATACACACACACAACACAAGAGAGAGAGAGAGGAGAGAGAGAGAGGAGAGGAGAGAGGAAGCCGAGATGAGAGAGAGAGAGAGAGAGAGAGAGGAGAGAGAGAGAGAGCGAGAGAGAATAACAAGCAGGTGATACATGAAAGAAAAACAAACAAACAAAAAATAATAATGTTGTACTATGTTATACCTAACGCCAAACAACCGTAGCTGTTACAGAAATGTGGCTATGATGTTTGACATGCACGTCAGAGACTATAGGGTAGAAAAAAAGATGAAATTATCATGTCGCACACACACACACACACACACACACACACACACACACACACACACACACACACACACACACACTCTCTCTCTCTCTCTCTCTCTCTCACACATGGAAACTATATGACTTGACCTTTCATTCCGAAAGTGAAATTCTAAAAGAACAAGTATAGAATAATATAAGATGTTCATAGTACATACAACATTCTCCACTGGATTCGATTGAGTCAGATGGGGACAGGTGTGTCTTGCTGGTGGTTCATTGGGTTGGTGTCAGACAGGGACAGGTGTGTCTTACTGGTGATTCCCTGTGGTTGGTGTCAGATGGGGGCAGGTGTGTGTCTTGCTGGTGATTTCCTGTGGTTGGTGTCAGATGGGGCAGGTGTGTCTTGCTGGTGATTCCCTGTGGCTGGTGTCAGATGGGGGACAGGTGTGTCTTTTTGGTGATTCCCTGTGGTTGGTGTCAGATGGGGACAGGTGTGTCTTGCTGGTGATCCCTGTGGCTGGTGTCAGATGGGGACAGGTGTGTCTTGCTGGTGATTCCCTGTGGTTGGTGTCAGATGGGGACAGGTGTGTCTTGCTGGTGATTCCCTGTGGTTGGTGTCAGATGGGGACAGGTGTGTCTTTTTGGTGATTCCCTGTGGTTGGTGTCAGATGGGGACAGGTGTGTCTTGCTGGTGGTTCACTGGGTTGGTGTCAGATGGGGACAGGTGTGTCTGGCGTGGCCCCTGTGCTGTGGCGGGGGTTGGTGCCAGTGATGGGGACCTCAATGGTGGTGTGGCATGGCGTGGCCCCTGTGCTGTGGCGGGGGTGTGGCGCCAGTGCTGGATCTCCTCAATGGTGGTGGGCATGGGGCGGCCCCTGTGCTGTGGCGGGGGTGTGGCGCCAGTGCTGGATCTCCTCAATGGTGGTGGGTATGGGGTGGCCCTGTACTGGGCTGTGTGGCGGGGGTGCTGGGGGGGGGTGGGGGGGGGTGTGGCGGCCAGTGCTGGATCTCCTGGCGCCAATCTCCTCAATGGTGGTGGGCATGGGGCGGCCCCTGTACTGTGGCGGGGGTGTGGCGCCAGTGCTGGATCTCCTCAATGGTGGTGGGCATGGGGCGGGCCCTGTGCTGTGGGGCGGGGGGGTGTGGCGCCAGTGCTGGATCTCCTCAATGGTGGTGGGCATATGGCCGGCCCCCCTGTGCTGTGGCGGGGGTGTGGCGCCAGTGCTGGATCTCCTCAATGGTGGTGGGCATGGGGGTGGCCCCCTGTGCTGTGGCGGGGGTGTGGCGCCAGTGCTGGATCTTGTCACTGTCACGATTTTCTCAGCTCGATATGTTGTTCATAAACAAACAAAACAAACAAACAAACAAGCAAAACAACAACAAACAAACAAAAGAACGAAAAAAGAACGAACGAATGGACGAACAAACAAATAAACAAACAAAACATCCATCTAAGCATTATGGCTTTTGTTATCACCACGACAAAGAAGCAAGCAATCAATAAACGAAAACAAAAACAAAGAAAAAAAGAAAAAAAGAAAACGAACGAACGAAACGAACACAACGAACGAATAAAAAGAAAGAACGAACAAAACGAACGAACGAAACGAGCAAAGATCCAACCAGACCAACAACTAATTCATTTGAATGTTATTGCTGTTGTCGTCATCATCACAAATGTACAAAGCAAGTAAACAATTTAAAAAAAAAAAAAGCAAACTTAATTTAAATAGTATTGCTGTCGTCACCATCATTACAAACATACGAGACAAACAGGCAAACAATCAAGAAAACAAACAAAAAACACAACACATTTAAGCATTATTGCTGTTATCATCTTCGTTTGTTGTGGATATGATCGTAGTCAGCTAATTAGTCATCGTGGGTGGAGTCTTGTTGTTTTGATTATCATTATGGTTTTACTAGCTACCACCCTCGTCAATGCCATGGCGTGTTGCTGCGGTATGGCGGTTAGTGTCATCCATCCATTTCGTCATTGTCGTGGGTATGGTTATCTTCTCTTCTTCTTCTTTCTTCTTTCCCCCCTCCTCGTTCTCTCCTTCTTGTTATTCATAGCAAACGTCATAGCTCATAGTGTTGTGTGTCATCTGTTCTGTGATCATCCTCTATCACGTCAATAGCTCATAGTGTTTGTGTCAATGTTCGTTCTGCTCATCATATTCGTCATAGCTCATAGTGTTTGTGTCACTGTTCTGTGCATCATCTATAGCCGTCATAGCTCATAGTGTTTGTGGCCTGTTCTCCATTGCATCATCTATAGCCACGTCATAGCTCATAGTGTTTGTGTCAATGTTCTGTGCATCATCTATAGCCACGTAATGTCGTCGGGTCTTGTTTGTCATGTCTCGTGCATCATCTATATATAGACACGGTCATTGTCATCGTGTTGGTGTCCACTGTTCTGTATCATCTATATAGCCACGTCATTGCTCATAGTGTTTGTGTCACTGTTCTGTGCAATCATCTCATGCCACCGTGCCATTTAGCTCATAGTTTTGTTTGTGTCAATGGGGTTCTGCTGGCATCAGCTAGAGCAGCCCCAAAGCCACGTTCATGCGCATAGGTGTTTGTTGTCACTGTGCTGTGCATATCCTATAAAGCCACGGTCATTGCTCATAGGGTTGGTGTCACTGTTTCTGTGACTATTCTATAGCCTCCGTCATAGCTATTAGGGTTTTTTTTCCTTTTTTGTGTTACTGTTCTGTTTGCAAACATCCTTATAAGTTCTCCGGACTCTTTTATGAACGTAAGTTTTACATGGGCAGAGTCCAAGTAAAGTCATCACACCCCTCCCCCCCCCTCCCCCTCAGCGTTTGCACACGTTAATGGACTTTCTGTGGAACAGTACGTTTTACAGGGCAGTTAGCCCACAACCCCCCACCCCACCCCCCCTCCCCCCCCACCTCCCCCCCCTGTTTACACGTAATGGACCTCTTGAACAGTCATTTTTTACAGAGCAAATTTACCCCTCCCCACCCCCCCCCCCCCACACCCCCCCACCCCCCCCCCCACCCCCCCCCCCACGCGCGGTTTACACACGTTTAATGGACTTTCTGTGAAACAGTAAGTTTTTACAGAGCAGTTAACCCCCTCCCCCTACCGTGTTTACCACGTTAATGGGATTTGTGTGTAGAACGTAGGTGTTACAGGGCAGTAACACCACCCACCCTTCCCTCGTGTTTAACACGTTTAATGGATTTCTTTGCGAGAAGACTTTTCTATTGTGGTTATTTTACTTTTGAATTAGAGATAGCGTTTTTTGTGACAATGGGAAAGTCATGTGAACAGCAGCGTCCTCAAAGCATTCTTATGATTGTGAGGAAAACCAAATTTTGCAAACTTCTGGTAATGGTAAACACTCACAAGGGAAAACATCGGTGGAATATTGAACAATTGTCTCTGCAGTGAAGATCATGTGCCTGTTGTTTAAAATATTTTTTTCGTCAATGACAATGCAGTTGTGTATGCTAGAGCACAATAAGGTTCTTGGTGGATATTAACATTGATAACGCCATTGCGTTGCTTTGAACTGTTGATGTAAAGAGGGCAGCAGAAAATGCACGAAGCAACAGATTAAACATTTTGAAAAATACCCAAAGCAAGATGAAACTGGTTGCATTAGAGTGCCGAGCGTATAAGAAAAGAAAACACTTGTCAGATATCAAGACATGTCGGCAATAATGTTTGAAAAATGTACTCGTGGAATCCTATGTGAAAGGTAGGCGAGGAATTAGAAGAGAAACATCTTGAAAACGTGAAAGTAGAAATAACATGATGTGCTTCGGACAGAAGGAAAGTCCATGAACGTGTGTAAACGACGGGGGGGGGGGGGCGGGGGGGGGGGGGGCGGGGGGGGGGGTAACTGCGCTGTAAAAAATTACTGTTCACAGAAAGTCATTTCACGTGTGTGTTAACAGGGGGAGGGGGGGGGGGGGGTTAACTGCCCTGTAAAAACTTACTGTTCACAGAAAGTCCATTTAACGTGTGTAAAAACGCGGTGTGTGCGGGAGGGTGGGGGAAGAGGGATGTGACCTGCCCGGTAAAAACTTACTGTTCATAGAAGAGTCCGGCGAGAAAGATGTTGCACAGCAGAACAGTAACACAAAAAATATGAGATATGAGTTCGTGCTATAGATGATGCACAGAACAGTTGACACAAACACTATGGAGCAATGAGGGATATCGATGATGCACAGAAACCAGCTGAACACAACACTCATGAGCAATGAACGTTGGCTATAGATGATGCACAGAACAGTGACACAAACACTATGAGCATGACATGGCTATAGATCGATGCACGAACAGTGACACACAAACACTAATGAGCAATGGACGTGCATAGATGATGCACAGAACAGTGAAACCAAACACAATGAGCAATGAAGTGGCTATAGATGATGTCACCGAAACAGTGACAAACCCCCCCCCCCCCCCAAACACTCATGAGCAATGGACGTGGCTATAGAATGAGCCACAGAAACAGTGGAACACAAACACTATGGCAAGGACGTGGCTATGTGAGCCCACAGAACAGTGA
>JADBJO010011800.1:0-12500 GCA_016801955.1 Conus betulinus
CATCGCCTTAGCCTCGGGATTGTTGCCACGGCAACCCTGCTGTTTAAGAATCCTCTAACCCACTCTCCTTTCTCCCATACCTACTTATTGACACCAAGACTGGTAGTAATCTTGTCTCTTTTTTATATATAATATTTTGACCATTATTAGTATTCCTATCAGTAATATTATCATCATTACGACTTTGACTCGCACATTATTTCCCTTCCAACAGCCTCGTTTTCATTCAACGCCTTCTTTCTTGCGCTGAACACAGAAGCGATCAAAGCTAGTGCATTTTCGTTATTTGTTTCATGTTTGTTGCACCTGAAGAAGACCTAAGAGGTTGAAACGCGTTGTGGTTTGTCTTGTGACTCGTTTGTCTGACATCGCACGACATCGCCTCAGGTATAGTTCTGTTGTTGAAATTAAACAGAATATCGACTTTGTAATAAAGCAGAAGACGAAATGCATTTTGTTGTTCTGCTTCCGGCTCTGAACGATCTTAATTTAATACTTATTCAATCCAAACATTTCGCCAAACCATGTGATTTTAGGCTAATTCTCTTACTACCGTCAAGGAATGAGACATGCTTTTTAATTTAGCCATGTGTATTTAGGAAGCAAACAAGAGAATTCGAGCAGTATGGTCTTTATGTGCATTGCCTTTGTAGCATATGTACATTTCCCTTTTCATTATATCCTTCAGTTACATATTAGGAATATTGTATGATGCATTTATAAAACCCACATCAGTATGAGGCTTTGACCTTAATCTGAATAAAAGATTTGTATTCTCTCTCTCTCTCTCTCTCTCTCTCTCTCTCTCTCTCTCTCTCTCTCTCTCTCTCTCTCTCTGACATCGTACCGCACACTTTCGCTTCTGTACTCACAGTTTTGTCACCAGTACGTCCCTCACTGTATTCCTGCTGTGTCGACACACTGCAGCCAACACACTGTCCACGCCCATCGTTGGCCGGTGTTGCCACCTGGCCTGGTGCTGTTGTCGTAGGTTGACTCGTTCTCACATTGAAAGGCCCCGTCCTCGTAACAGTAGGCCCTGTTCTTCCAGTAGTTCCGGTTGCCGTTCTGGTAGGCCCCGTCTGATCGATTGGCCCCATCCGCTCGGCGCGACATGACCTGTCTTCACATTGGTCAGTTTCCGTCGTCGTGCCGGTAGGCCCGGTCTCTTCGGTAGGCCCCGTCCTCACGTCGGTAGGCCCTGTCCCCACGCTGGTAGGCCCCGTTCTCACGTCGGTAGGCCCCATCTCCTTGGTAGGCCCAGTCCTCACGTTGGTAGGCCCTGTCTCCTCGGTAGCTCCCATCTCCTCGGTAGGCCCCGTCCTCGCGTCGGTAGTAGACCCTTCCTCACGTCGGTAGACCCCTTCCTCACGTCGGTAGGCCCCGCCCTCATGTTGGTAGGCCCCGTCTCCTTGGTATGCGTGTCGGTAGGCCCCGTCTCCTCGGTAGGCCCCGTTCTCATGGTAACCAGCGCCTGCGCCCATACCGAGATGTTCTTGGTGTTGACAGTGTGTCTTCCTCTGTTGCTCCACCACCAGTTTGTTGCCTCGGTACAAAACGTGCAAGCCTTGGCGGCGGCGGTAATACTGCACTGTGTCTCTCTGCCTGTCCTTAGGTCCAGACACCGTCACTTTTTCTTCTTCGTCTTAGTGCTTCTCTACCATGCGTCAGCACTGCCATCTTGTCAGACCAACGACCCAGTTTCACAATGATGGGTGGAGGTCGACCTCCCCTGTCATACTGTCCGAGGCGATGCGCCTGAACGATATCATCACGACACAACTGTTTGTCTATTACTGTTCCTTCCAAAACATGTAACACTGTCTGAACACATTCCTCATACGATTCAGAAGTCTTTGAGCGCGGCACGTTGTAAAGAATAATATTGTCTCTTCGCGCGCGAGAACATTTCCAGTTTATCCAACTTTTCAGCAAAGTTTTCTGTGATTTTTGACAGCCTCTGGTCAATTCGGAAAATAGAGTGTTTCAGTTCCTTTGTTTCTGAAGTGGCCATGTAACTGCTTGTTCGAGGGCTAGAGTTTTGCTGTGAAGTTCGTGAAATTTGCATCGCAATTCACACATTGCTGTATCCAGCTGTTCCGAAAATTGCGTTGTCACGTCTTTTAAACGGATGTCTAAAACTTCGTGCACACAATTTCTAAACTCGTGGGTTTGACTCTTCAAGAGAATCTCTAAATTTAAAGGTTTTTCCAAGTCTACATTGACAACGCGGTTCTAAAAAGTAATCTTAAACAAGGAAAGGAGAAAAGAAGGGGGGAAAAATCTAAGTCAGAAAAACGGTTTCTGCTCTAGTAAGAGCAGTTCACCAGAGCGCAACAAAACACGTCCACTCACCACGAAAGCCAAGCTGACACTCCAAGCTGAAAGCTGCGGTACGATTCAGTGGCAGCTGGAACTACAATTACCATCCACACCCCTACAACTATTTGTCAACAAACAAATGTCCCCTCTTACCAAAGAGACAGAACAGTGTTTTAATCCCTGTGCCCGAGAGTAATGCACCAAAACTATGTAACATTGTAAGTGAGAGCAATGTCATTTTAGAATCATGGCCCATTCTTTCTGCTGTTTCAAATGTTGTGCAAAACAACAGCACATGTGTGCCTGACTTGGACATTGTAGGCAGCGTGACATTGGGTGATGATTGTGAGTGTGAGCAGCGTGAGTGTGAGTATGAGAACACAAATGATAACCGAGTGTGCATGACTCCACGTAATGAACAAAGTATGACAGGACAAACAACTGCACAGGCAGTTGACCAACAGAATCCTGACGGAAATGACACGGAAATAACTGACATACAAAATGTAGACAGCGATGTCGAGCAAATTGTTGAGACATCTGACGAACAGTGTTTAGACTTAATTAATGAGATATGAATCTGATATAGCTGCCGCCACTGACGTGATTGACGTACAAAACGAGCAAAATGCCGGCATAGCTGACAACAAAGACAGAATAATGACGAATCTACCCAGCAAGACAAAAATACAGACTGACAAAGACTCTGACGAAGATTCTGGAATAACCCCCCAGCACCCTAACTCAGAACGGAACAGTGAAGCACAAACGTCTAAACGCAAACAGACCTGGCAAAGCCAACAAAAAACATCAGTGCAATGACCAGATGAGGCAAAAAGACAACAACGATAAGAAGACAAAACACAAATGGTAGGCGCAAATCCGCACGAAACACATCTCAACGAGGACCTGACAATAGACCGAGAAGTGCCTCGTGTACCAGTGTGGCAAGTAAACGCCAAGCCACAATCCATGAAGTGACCAATAAAGACTCTTTACCTGTCACTCCAGACACTGCATAGGGATTTGGCCAGGCCCATATTGCGAAATCTCTTAAATTCGTGACTTACAACATTGAACGACTGTCACATGTTTTTGATAACGATCTCCAATCTTATTTAAGTAGCTTTGATTTTTGTTTGCTTGTAGAAAACTTTTGCTACTCAATTTCCAGACCATTTATTACCTATTTTTAAATCTTTCATAATTCCTGGTGTGAAGTTATCCGACGGTATAACAGCCAGATTATCGGGTGGTTTGACTCTCCTTGTCAAAAAGGAATTAGCAACCTATGTGGAACAAGTATTTGTTGACTATGACAATGTAACAGTTATGAAAATGGCTAAAAAATTGTTTAAACGCAGATTCTCCGACAATTTTGATCGGAACGTATATACCACCCATGAACTCTCAGTATTATCAGGACACTGAAATATCCAATGGCGTGGCCCTCTTAGAACAGTGTACCCTAGATCCGATGGAAACGTTTGGAAATGTACCACTTTTTCTCCTGGGCGATTTCTACACACACAACCTGAGGGAGAGAATATTTGTGAGAGGGATGATGAAGGGGACGACGCTGCGCTTTGGAAGGGGGGTGATGATCAAGCGTCTTTTCACACGTCTAAAGACACTGTTTTTAAATGAATTTGGTATATACTTGTTGAATGTTTGTGATTGTTTTAAGTTATCCATTTTGAATGGGGCCGTTAAAGGCGATAGTGATCTTGGCAACTTTACATACAGTTCTCCGACCGGATGTAGCATTGTTAACTATGCCATAATGTCAAAACGTTTTGATTAGTCACTGTGTGTTTTCGCATGTCAGACCAAGAATAGAGTAAAAACATACTCCTGTAGAAGTCATATTGAAGTCACAATTTAGCAGCTCCACTAGTGATACTTTACCAGAAAAATCGTACGCATTTGAGAAATTAATTTGGATGGAAGTAAAATTGAAGAGTTTAGAGAAGATATTGAATCAAACGATTTCAAGCTCCGCTTGGAAAATGCTACTTTTGTTGTCCACGATGAGTAAACAAAGCCGTTGACATTTTTAATGATGCGGTACTTTCAAATGTATGGTTTGACAAAGAATGTCGGCAACACAGAAAGGAGCTCAGACACGATGTGCGACAGTTATATTGTATTCGTACAAATAAGGATATTGAAGGCATAGACAATATTGAAAATGTTGACAAAGAAGAGAGGTTAAGGGCAGATGACAACCCAATACGTAGAGATTACAAAAGGTGATTAGAACATAAAAACGAAAACAACATCGGCAAGAAGTTTTAGAATCTCTCAATGAAAATATTGACAACTCTTCTGGCTTTTGGAATGAAATTAAGTCCTGTATGTATAAGAAACCTGCTACAAATGCTGTTTCTGAAGAAGGCTGGCACAAGCATTTTTTTGTGACGTATTTCAGTCTGATGTAAATATAGACAACGTAGAAAACGCTAACAATGAAAACGAGTTGCAGCAGAGTGAATGCTTTAATCACTTCAACACAGAGACTCTTGAACGCGAAATCACTGAGTCTGAGGTGTACGCAGCTGTCCGCTGCTTGAAGAATGGAAAAGCAGCAGGGCCCGACGGAATTATTGGGGAAATATTTAAAAATTCGATATGCACTATTGCTCCCTTTTTTTAGTTATTTTATTCAATGTCTTACTTGCTTCGGGGCAGTATCCTTTACAGTGGACAGAAGCAATAATACAACCACCCTTTAAAAAGGGTGACAATAATTTACCAGATACCTATAAGGGAATTTGCCTATTGAATATCTGCAGCAAAATTTACAGCCATATACTAAACGCTGGGTTAACAAAGTGAATAGAGGAAAATAACGTTATTAATGATTGTCAAGCTGGCTTTAGGAAAAATTATAGTACAATTGACCATATATTTACATTATACTCTCGTTCGTTCAAGAACAATTATTATTGCATAAGAAACTGTATGTTGCATTTATTGACTTTAAGAAAGCTTTTGACTCAGTTATACGTAATAGTTTATGGTTTATTTTGAAGAAAAAAGGAATTGATGGGAAAATGTACCAAGCTTTAGCTAGCATGTATAATGTAGTCAAAGCAAGAGTGAAATTAGGTGAAGTATTTAGCTGTTCAGTTGGGTTAAAGCAAGGGGAAACGTGCAGTCCAGTTCTGTTCTCCATATTCATTAATGAGTTAGCAGAAGAAATAATTAGAAAAGGGAAAGATGGGCTGCAGCTCTTACCAGATTTCTTAGAACTTGTTATTCTGATGTTTGCAGATGACATAATTTATTCTCTGTCTCTGTTGTGGGGCTTCAACATCAGTTAAATACTTTACACGATACGGCAATAAAGCTTGGTTTAACTGTTAATCTAAGTAAATCAAATGTAGTGGTACTTAGAAATGGTGGCTATCTATCAGATAAAGAGCAATGGTTGTATAGGCATTCCAAGATGACTGTGTTGAATATGTACAGATACCTTGGAATTATTCTTTCTACAAGGCTGTCTTTTACGCACAGTTTTTAATGATATGGCTAGCAAAGCTAAACGCAACATGATACAAATTTTCATGCTTCTATGGTCTCTCTAGGTGAAAAGTCCCCAGTCATATTTTTCAAGCTGTTTGATGCCAGATCCAGCCCATACTTAGTTATGGTGCTGAGGTTTGAGGTTTAACGAGCAATGTTGATATTTTGGAAAGATTCATCTCTTTGCATTGAAAAAATTCCAAAACGTTAGCGTAAGAACACCAAATTTGATGGCTTATGGGGAGCTGCTGGGACATTACCCATTGCAAGTCAATTTTCAGATCAGGAAAATTAAATACTGGTTAAGAATTTTGCAAATGCTCAGTCATCGTTTACCATACAAAGCTTATCAATTGTTGCTACATTATAATAACAATAATAATAATAATAATAATAACACATGGGCTTCTACAATATGTTTTTTTCCTTTATAGGCATCAGTTTGGCAAGGTATGGGAAAATGAAGGAGTGGGAAACATAAAAACATTTATCTGTTCACTAAAAACTACCATTATCAACGGATTTAAACAGAAGTGGTCCACAGACACATTGCAAAGTGAACGTTTTCAATTCTTTAGAACGTTTAAGAGTGAATTAGCACTATCTCCTTATCTGATTAATATAAATCACTTGAAGGTCAGAATAGTTTGATTAGATTAAGACTTGGAATATCTCCACTAAAAGTACACAAGTTCCGTTTTCGAAGAAATTTGAATGAAGATGATCTTCTTGTCCTTTTTGTATCGACCTAACTGAGAATGAAGTGCACTTTTTTTTACAATGCCCCTTATATAACGACTTAAGGCAACGGTATATTCCTTCTAAATATTTTAGTAGTCAACCATCTTTGTTCAAACTTACGATGCTCCTTTCATCTGAAAACAAATCATTAAATACAAGGCTGTCTATGTACCTTGAAAAAGCATTAAAAATACGCAATTATATATTGACTTACTGTAACTTTTGTATGGCTGGATTATAGGGCTATGATGCTTCTTGTCAGTAGAGTCATCAGCAAATATCACAGTTATTACAGTAGTATTTGCATATATGGCATTAGTGGTTGTAGTAGTAGTAATGCTAGTGGTGGTGGCAGTAGTAGTAAGGGTGGTGGTAGTAGTGTGGTAGTACTAGAAGTAGCTGTATTGTTGTGATGTTGATGATGATGATGATGATGATGATGATGATGACGATCATGAAGGTGATTACTAGTCTTCTTCTTCTTCTTCTTCTTCTTCTTCTTCTTCTTCTTTCTTCTTCTTCTTCTTCTTCTTCATTACTACAATTATCATGTTCTTGTTGTTTTGTTACTGCTTCATATCGTCACTCAGTATTATAGCGAATTAGACATCTTAATTTGATTGTATTTGTTAAACATGTGGCATATACATACTTGTAATCTAATAATCGCAAAGTCATGTTGACACTCCATGATATGGGCCAATGGCATGATCATTAAACATTTCAGTGTTCAGTGTGTTCAGTGTGTCTCTCTCTCTCTCTCTCTCTCTCTCTCTCTCTCTCTCTCTCTCTCTCTCTCTCTCTGGTGGTTGTTATTGTTTGGTTGGTATCTTGCTGTTAGTAGAATCATGCTTTGATGCATACACCGTACCAGTACTATCTTCGTAGAATGAGAATAGCCAGTATGACAAACGGCTGACCAAACCAGTATATTTGCCGTTATAAAACAAAACAAAAAAAAAATGTCATTGCCCTTCCCTTTGTAGCTCTCTTTCCGTCTCTGTTTCTGTCCAGCTGGTCCCTAGCTGCTTCAGCTCCGCCTCAAGCTGTTGCGAGGCCCGCCTGTCTTTCTCTTTCCCTGCGGGTTCCAGGTCAGGGCTTGGCGTGTGGTTCTGGACGCTGACTTCCTGAGGGTGTGTCCGATCCAGCCCTACTTCCTTCGCAGTATTTGCTTGGCCACTGGTTCCTGTCTCGCTCGCTCCGACAGATCTTCGTTTCGGATCTTGTCCTGCCATCGTTTTTTTTTTTTTTTTTTTTTTTTTTTTTTTAGATGCGCCTCAGACAGTTGTTGAAGAATGTCTGAACCTTTTGTTGCATCGTCTGTGAGTGTCCGCCATGTCTCGTACCCGTAGAGCAGAATTGACTTCACACTGGAGTTAAAGATGCAGAGTTTAATTCTTATGCTGATTCCTCCAGATGCCCAGATGTTCTTGAGCATGACGAACGCTGATCTTGCCTTGCCGATTCTGGCTGTGACGTCTCGGTCCGTGCCTCCCTGTTGGTCAACCACGCTTCCCAGGCAGACGAAAGACTATCTCCCTATGGGCTCTTCTTCGACTGTGACTGGTGTGTTGGCAGGGGTGTTGGTTTTCAACAGTTCGGTCTTCTTCATGTTGATCTTGAGCCCTGTCCCGGCTGATGTGGTCCCCAGGCCAGTGGCCTTGTCCTGCATCTGGCTGTGGCCGTGTGACAGAAGCGCCAGGTCGTCAGCGAAGTCAAGGTCGTCGAGCTGCGTCCTGAGTGTCCACTGCATACTTTTGTTCCTGCCTGTTGTAGTGGTCTTAATGATCCAGTCGATGACCAGGAGGAAGAGGAACGGCGACAACAGGCACCCTTGCCGATCTCCGGTCTTCACCTCGAAACTTTCGGACAGCTGGCCCGCGTGGGCAATCCTGCAGTTCATGTCCGGGAAGGTGCACCTGATGGGGAGATGATCTTCTCGGGGACTCCGTAGTGCCTCAGCAGCTTCCGCAACGTCTCTCTGTCCACACTGTCGAAGGCCCTCTCATAATCTATGAAGTTACTGTAGAGGGGGGAATTCCACTCCACCAACTGCTCCACGATGATGGGCAGGCTGGCGATCTGGTCGGCACATGATTTGTTCCGCCGGAAGCCTGTCTGCTGGTCTCAGAGCTGGGGTCGACAGCCTCCTTCATCCTCTCGAGTAGAAACCCTGTTGAGGACCTTGCCTGGCGTTGACAAGAGCATGATCCCTTGGTAGTTGCTGCAGTCCCTAAAGCTCCTTTCTTCGACAGCTTGATATTGATTCGTTCTTTCCACTGGGCTGGTACCTCCTCCTTCTCCCAGATCTTGATGAAGAGGCTGTACAGCATGTTGACAGCTGTCTCTGTGTAAGCTTTAATGGCTTCTGCTGGTATCTCGTCCGCCCTGCAGCCTTTCCATTTTTCAGAGTCATGATGGCCTTCTTGATCTCTGCCTTTGAGGGTTTGTCGCAGCTGATGGACAGTTCTGACTCTGCGGGTGGGATGTGTGGGGGTTCATCAGGGCAGGGATGGTTCAACAGCTCCCTGAAGTGTTCTGCCCATCGTTTCAGCTGTTCCTCGGTTGTTGTCGGTGGGTTTCCGTTCTTGTCCTTCACTGGCTTGTCTCTCTCTTGAATTTGTCCGTCAGCTTCTTGGTCACCAGGTACAGATACCTCAAATTCCCCTGTCCGGCTGCTGCCTCTGCTTGACATTTCAAATTACTTTAAAACAAGAACCAAGTGCCATCACACACCCACTTTAAAGTCTACAAGTCTATAGATGAAATGGTGTGTTCGTTCGTACTACTTTGTCTTTTGTAATCACACAATTCAACATCAGCACATTAAAACCCATTTAAATACGTGCTGGGTTATTACCAAATTAATGAAGAAAACCTTTAATGATATTGCTTATTTAGTGAAAGAGAACAAGCCCAATTGAAAGAGTGTCAAAACCATTTATGGAGACGCCATGGTTATGTTCCTATATTGTGCACACATAGTTCACTCCACAAACGGCCGTAGATGTACGAATGACTGAGCACGGGATGTATTGATCGTGTCTTAACCACAAGCCTTAATTTTGAAGATAATTTCTTAACGTTTCATATTGTCTTGTTCCTGCGGATAAATTAGGTGGCCTGCAAATATTAGTGAGCTGCAGATTAAATAATGTTTTACTTGATTAATGGTTTATTTCATACTGTTGTAAGGCTAGTAGAGAATGGAATCAGAATCCCACAATGTTATCACAAGCTGCTATTTAAATTATATTTCATTTTTTTACAATCTGCATCCAGACCAAGTGGCTCCAGGTTTCCTGTCATTTGAGAGCAAACGTGCATTACGAGAGCCCGAGTCTTTGGAAATGTAAATTTAGATAACCACATTCATGCATCAGTGTCGACATCGTTTTCCACCAAATTAGATTAAGCACTCTTCATACAACATTATAGAATGTTGAAAGTGTGTTTTTAAAACCTAAAACAAATCATTTGTACATAATGGATACTTCGAGGTTTCAAACCACGGAATAGAGAATACTATACTTATTGTTTTAACTACCTTCAGAGACAGGAAGTTGTTCTGGGGTCCAAACGCTCTGAACATTTTCAGACACAACATGAATCGTTCCAGTGTCCAAGGTAATTGTGAATAACTATGACCTGATAGAAAATTAGTTTTTCGTCACCGAATGTTGCTTTGAAGTGAAATGCTAAAGAACGCATTCTTCGACGAAATACCGCTTAATATTTTACTTGTTCTTATTCTGACCGTTTGAATTCAACCTTAGAGGCATTTATGCAGAAGATGTGATCAAGAAAGAATGTGTGTTTTGTTTGTTCGTTTTTTTTCCCCCGTCAACTTATTCATCTTGAGGATAAGAGGAACTGTAATCTGAGCTTTGATTGATCAGGGAAAATAGCAGCCATGCATGTCTACTTGTTGAAGATAAGTTGTATTCATCACTGTCATTGTTCTCATCAAAATCCTTCATTCTTCGTTAGCAAAAAACTGTACATGAATTCCCAGACGCTGCGTCATTTTAATTACTTATATGCTCTTAAATATCGTGCATATGCATTATGCCATGAGGCAACAGCTTATCGCATATTTTTCTTTAAAATCTGTTTTTGTTTGTGTAAATCATCGACCTCGCCTGAACATAACTTGTCAGTACTACCTCCCAACGATCTCTATGAAAGCCGGCTATCTCGACGCAATGGATATTGCTGTGGATTCCCCACTGGGAGGTCGTTCATTCGATTACCCTCAGAGCCTTTACAGTTTAGCATTTTTTTTTCCAACTTTAATCAGCTATCGCATAAAGTTGAGTTTGCTATGGGCTCAGCTGGGAAAACTGGAGCCACACAGACGGGTTTCATCTATTCAAAGGATACACCTCAAAGTATTGTTCAAATTACTTGGACAACGCTGCGCGTGTCTATCATCATTCGGGCCTGGTTGATACCGGTAAAGATCAGGAAAATGCGCAGCGTGAAACGCAACCCCGCCATGCAGTTCCAAACTAGAATGGACTTCCATAATATCTTCAACATCACCTTCCTCATGCCAGCGGTCAGCATGAAAAAAAAAGGTTCAGGTTTGTGGCCCTTTTATGCTGGGCTATCACATTGAACTGACATTCTACTCTATCTCCATGTCTATACCATTTGGACTTCATGGGGAGATCGCTGGTACCTGCGACTTCATGGGATTTGTCGCTGGACGGATGTGGGTCTCACTCATGCTGGCTTTGCGATTAAGCAACTGCTGTGGCTAGTAGGAGTCTTAGTAGAGGTTGTCTTGCATATGCCAAATCAAAACCACTAAACATCATCAATGTAATAAACAAGTAGGGTAAGTCTTGTTCCCATAAGAAAACCTAACAAAGAGTAACTTTTATCCAAGACTGGTACAGCCTTTTAAACTGAAATAAAGTCAGACGAATACGAAGACGAACAATCTAATAGTGGGTGAAAAACAAGCGCAGGCCCACAACCCCTCCGTCATCACAGTGATGACTTGGCAAAGATTTGAACTTAAGGCAGGGATCTAGTTGCAAAGTGAAACGACTGCAGGCGGAAATCTAAACAAATCTTAAATAATGTCAGCGAACCGCCCAGAGAAACGTGGACAAACGAGTCACAAGACAAACCACAACGCGTTTCGACCTCTTAGGTCTTCTTCAGGTGCAACAAACATGAAACAAATAACGAAAATGCACTTAGCACGTTTCTCTGGGCGGTTCGCTGACATTTATTTAAGATTTGTTAAGGCAGGGAGTTTGCTGTTCCCTGCCTCATTTTATTTTCAACACTATCAATGTAATTTTCAGCAGCACAGTGCCTTCTCCAGTGGGTTACCTCATGACAACTTGATGTTGGCCCTTCAAATGATTACCAGTGCCAGGTTGCAATGGGACAACGCAGGGTGTGACTGTGGAAGAAGGCCGTCATGATCAGCTTGGGGTTAATGCCAAATGAGCAGTACAAAAGATGGAGAACACCCATCCCCCCAACCCTTAAACCCCATGGATTGCGGTTGTATGAAGGCATGGACAACCGGTGCATATGTTTGCGACAACCAGTACGTTGAAAGTTTATCGGGATTTTTTTTTCAATGTTTTTAAAAAAAAATGATTAATTGCAGATGGCAAGACTGGCATGACCATATCAACAACAGTGACAAATTTGCACAATACAGATTGTTTAAAACAATGTATATGATTGAACCATATATCAAAGTGAATATGGACATGTATATCAAGAGTGCATTGACTAATTTAGATTTGGTATCTCTGACACAGCTCGCCATCGGTTTAAATGGAACGTTTTAATTGAAAATGGACTGATCTGTCGGTTATATTATCAGGCCAAGGAAAATAACATGCATTTTGTTTTGTTGCCCTGCTCTCAATGACCTT
>JADBJO010011800.1:15000-27500 GCA_016801955.1 Conus betulinus
CTCTGTGTGTGGGGGGGGGGGGGGGGGTGGGGCAAGCGCATGTGTGTGTGTGTGTGTGTGTGTGTGTGTGTGTGTGTGTGTGTGTGTGTGATTTCGATCAGTTTAAAACACTAAGCTATATCATCTGCCATTTGATTTGTGGATTGCGTTTGGGAAATGCACGCAATGAAAACACTGTGCATTAGAGCAAGGCAGTTTGACATTGCGCATGTGCATGTGTGTGTGTGTGTGTGTGTGTGTGTGTGTGTGTGTGTGTGTGTGTGTGTGTGTGTGTGTGTGTGTGTGTGTGCGTGTGCGTGTGCGTGTGTGTGTGTGTGTGTGATGACTGGTGACTTGGTGTTTGTCATGAACGGAATTGGAACATGTTTTTGATGTAATGATGTTGGAAAAAATATGGATAAATGTTTGGTGAATATTTGCACTTGTGGTGTAGGACCACGCTGTTTGTACAGCTGTGGAAAAAAAAAAAAACACAAATTATGGTGTGACACCACATAAGTGAACACGATTTGGATCGAATAGGACGCTAAGGGTTTGAATTATGAGTGAAGCTCACTTTTATGTGACTGAATGAATATTTTCTTTCAATCAGACCTGGGGATGGCTTGGACAAGAACAGACGCCGGTTTCTTATAGTTAACCCTTATGGTGTTAAGGGACTTTAACTCCCTTTCGCGTCTAGCGTGTAGTATTGCCTGCTAGGCAGAACAACTCTTAGGGAGGGGGGGGGGGGGGGGTTGTAAGAGTAGGACTTGAGGTCTTGTGGCCTGTGAGAGGTCAGCGATGTCCTGTGACCTGTGACAGGCCAGAAGTGTAATTGCAGGCAGAAGTCTGCTAGGGCATTATCTTAGTGCTTGTTCCATAGAGATATCAGTTGGGGATTCGCTATTTCTTTAAAAGCAAAGAAAAAAAAGAATAAATGTCGGTAAATGTTATTAACATATTTGGAATGATAATATTGTTTTGTGAATAATTCGTAATTGACATATCCACAATCGCGTGTATTGAAAAGAATTGGGAAAAAAAAAAACATGTAAAAGCTATATAATTTTCTTGAGAAAATGTCGCTTTTTATCCCAAACTGTAGGCAGGGGCGGCTTGGAGAAACACAAATATCATTTGTGAGTATCGATTCGTGTTTACATGGAAGTTTGTGTATGGAAGAGAAGAAGAGAAAAAAGCGAGAAAGGGTAAGAGAAAGTAATTCTTCTAAGTATTAATTACGGGACCTGGGGTATCTTTCAGAACACCTCAACGTCCGAGCCTCGAGCGGCAGCCTTCCCCTGGACAATCTGGAAGAAGCCCATTCTTACCCAGCAACCTGTAGTCTTCGATGACTGGAGTCATAATGTTGAAATAGTGAAAGTGGAAAAAGAAGAAAGTATTTTTTCATGATGTATTAATTTGGAAAGAGAAGATGGGAGTGTCGTGAAATATTGATTTGATTTATGTATGTATTTATTTTGATTTTGACAATTATTATATTGAAGGGAGCGTTTAAAAACAAAGGATTGGTCTGTTAGTGTTCCATT
Source organism: Conus betulinus (assembly GCA_016801955.1). Classification (NCBI taxonomy): domain Eukaryota; kingdom Metazoa; phylum Mollusca; class Gastropoda; order Neogastropoda; family Conidae; genus Conus; species Conus betulinus. Next base: position 16,533 of record JADBJO010011800.1, read on the forward strand.
GAATGAATGGAGTAGATGCGTGTGCATGGAGTTAGCATGCTGATTTGGTGACCGAGAACGTGCGAATGCGGTGTGTGACAGTGTGCATGTATGTGTATAAAAAAAAAGGGGGAGGGGGCAAATACTCTTTGTCGTAGCCAAAGGGGGCAGGAGAGGGAAGAATGTTAATCACTGTAGCTGTCATCTGATTCATATGCTGTAGCACAGCAAAGTATGAAAACACAGAGCGCGCTTTTAAAATATTACGGTTATTGCTGAACGATCAAGAAAAACAGTTTGAACACCAGTGCGAAAGAACGTGTTAAACTGTCCAAGAATGCCTTGGGAAAATCAGCCCCAAAGTGAACAACCTGTCTACTGGGGAAGGGGGGGGGGGGGGGGGGGGGGGGGGTACTGGGCATCACCAACGTTTTTTGAAAATGTCGCTAGCCCAACAAACCTCCTGATTTGTTTTGACTAGCACACATATCATTCCTGTGAGAAAGCAAGACATTGTGAGGTGTTATACTCTGTTAATCAGCGTAGTTCATGAATGCCGTATGGATTCTACCTTCTCGCACTGTCAACACGGTATATTCAAATAGGGGAGAACAGGGTTGTCTAGCTGGGTTAAAGATGGTCTCAATGTATATCATTTGAGCCGATAGTATTCTCACTGTCTTTCATCTAAGCAAACAAACAAAACAGTTTGAAAGTGCTTTTGTTAGAAGTAATTTTATTGTCACTGAGGATTTTTGACTTCGAGGGAAAAAAATGTCCTAACACTGGTAAAAAGAAGAGGGGGGGAAAGATTTCCGAGAGATGAAGAAAATCAAAATTAATGAACAAATACAGGAGACTAGTGAAAGCTGAATTGGGCGATTTCAATCTTTGCAGCGTTGTATCTGTCAGCGTCGTGTAAAAGACAGGGTGGGGTGGGGATGGGTGGGGATCACAACTTCATCAGTCCAGCAGTGCAGGGGAGAAAGGGGGAGAAAGCGACATTCTTGAAAGGATTTGGTATCGGGTCCCTGAAACAATGGGAACGTTACAGATCATACAAAATATCTTCACCATCATCAACACTGTCACAAAATGTCAATGGCACGTCTTCTTCATCTTGAATTGTAGATGAATTTTGAAAAAAAAAGTAATTATCAAAAAATAAATAAATAAATAAATGGGTTACGTAAGCAAGTTCGAAATTCAATTCCACATTTTTAAATCAGATTTGCTTCTGAAGACGACGGTGGTACGAATGTGGATTAATATATTAATGCGTTGAAACAGCATGTCTACAAATACTGGAAGACATACATAAGAAATAAATAACTTGCGTACTAAGGAATGGAAGAAAGTAAATACGTACGATATTGATTCGTTATTGGTGATTTCTTTTTTTCTTTCTTTTCTTTTTTTTTTTCTTTCTTTCTTTCTTTCTTTCTTTTTTCAGCGCTGTTCACGATCCACCATTCCATCACTGTCATCATTTATCTAGCTTTAATGCGCACGCGCGCGCACACACACACACACACACACACACACACACACACACACACACACACACACACACACACATACACACACACACACACACACACACACACACACGCACACACACACACACACACACACACACACACACACACACACACACACCCGCACACACACACACACACACACACACACACACACACACACACACACACACACACACACACACACACACGCCTGTACGCTAGAGCTGTCATATGTGCATCATTATCTTCATCCTCATTGATTTTCATGCCGTAGAAAAAATCAAATTATGTGTCAAATTAATCAAACTTAATTCGAAATGAATGCCCTGTGACCTCCATTAGTAGAAAGAAACTCATGGAGAGCGTGGCAGCAGAGAGTCCTCAGAAGAGAAGCCCCCTTCAAGCAAGTGTTTTGGCCTATATCTCCTGACACTCTAGGGGGGTTGGGCCACACCCAGTTCATGACTCCGGATGTCCGCCTGCTGAACAACTCTCTGCCGCTTCTGCCATTGTTTTCAGGGCTCTAGTTTTTTTCCCTCCCTGCAACTGAGAGCTGTTTCATGAGGCTGTATGGAGACGTTCCTACAACCCCCCTAGCTCCAATTTCTGCAGTGAGGACTTTGACTTGATAGCCTTCTCTTCTCAGGCTGTTTGCCAGATCAGCATACTTTTCAGTCTTGTAGATTTGAGCTGCCTCCATTCTGTTCTCATATGGCACCGTGAGTTCGATCATGATCAGCTGCTTGGTTGACTGAGAGTGGACTACTATGTCTGGTCTCATGCCACTCTTACCTGATGATCTTTGGGTGACTCTTCCATTCTGGGAGGTCTGCAGTGTACTCCCAGTCATCTGCCCCGTCCAGCAGACTTTGCCTGCATGTTCCTAGTGGCACTGTTGTACTTGGCCATGATTCGCTGCCTCCTGCCGTGAAGAATGTTGCGGGTGCTTTTGGAGTCCTGATTTTCCCTTTTGTGGTGTTGGTACTGGCCCAGACTACTTGTACAATCTCTTTGAGCACTTGGTTGTGCCTTTATGTGTACCTTCTTTGAGCCAGGGCTATTTTACATGAGCTTAGGACATGCTCCACTGTTTGTTTTTCATGGCAGAGGGGACATGAAGGATCGTCTGTTTTTCCCCACTTACCCAGGTTTCCATTTGAGGGCAGAAGGTCATATGCAGATCTGAGAATGAATCTGATCCTGAGAGGGGCCATGTGCCAAATGTCATTCCAAGTGAGGCGTATTTGGAATGCGTTCTCCTACGTTGTTCATTGCCCTTGCTGGCTCTGCTGGACTGCTTTTTGGAGTCTTTTTTGGTCGTCTTCTTTGCTCATCTCCTGAACCATCATGTCTCTTTTAGCTTTTCCTTTGGCCTTTGACCACCATTCAGTTTTGGTCATCCTCAGTCCTTGTCTGTTGGTCGGTGTGTGTCCTGTTATTTCTCTGATCTTGAGACTTTCTTTTGCAGAATCCATCGCCTCTTGGACTTTCCATTTTATGCCTGTCTTCAGCTGGGGCTTGATTGCTTCTACCACCTTGACTCCTGAGTCATCCAGCATGCTTTGAAGTCTGATCTTCCCTGCTTTGTATTCTTCCAGGATGGATTTCAGTGGTAGTTTCAGCTTTGCTTGGCGACAGTACAGCGTATGTCAGCCAGACAGGGTTGGACACCAAGCCATTTCCTTGTGAACTTGTTGATTTTGGATTCCATTGCCTCCACTATGCTGGTGCAGATGTCGTATATCACCAGAGGCCATAGGAGCTTTGGTATCAGCATGAACTGCAGACACCAGACCTTGTATTTTCCAGGGAGCCCACACTGGTCAATGGTCTCCAAGCCTTCTTCCGACATCTGTTTGGTTTCCTTTCCTCTTTGTGTGTCTTTCAGCGTATCATCATACCATCTTCCAAGGCTCTTGACTGGCTCTTCTGTGACTGTTGGAATGGCCTGGTTGGCAACATTGAAGACCACAGATTAGGCCACTTTTCCTTTCCTTAGTGAGAGAATCCATGATTTTTCTTGGCTTGAACTTCATTCTGGATGAGTCAACCATGTCGTCCAGCCTCTCCAGCACATGACGTGTCTCGTCTTCTCTGGATGAGATCACTGTAGTGTCATCCATGAAGGCTTAAGAGAGGGGGCATCTTGTATCCATCGCTAAGGTCTGTTTATCTTGCGCTGCTTGTTGCTGCTTTCAAGATGACTTCCATTGCCAACACGAACAGTATTGGGGAAATTGCACAGCCCATTGCAATGCCCACTTCCAAGTTGATCCAGTCTGTTGTGTGCTCCTTGGTAGGGAACCCATTGAGAAGCCATTGAAGTACTTCTTGAGCATGTCGCGGATGTTCTTTGGCACATGGTACATCTCAAAAGCCAACCGTATCATCTTATGGGGTACAGATCAATATGCGTTTGCCAGATCAAACCACACTACGTCCAGGTCTCTCTTTTCTGTTTTTTGCTCTTTGGATTGCGTCCCAGATCATTGTGGCGTGTTCTACACAGCCCAGCCACGCCTGGGATGCCACCTTTCTGGACTGACACATCCAAGTACTTGTTTTCCATGAGGTACTTGGTCAGCCTTGCTGCCATGACCGAGAAGATTTTCCCTTCGACGTTCAGTAGTGATATTGGCCTGAACCAGCTGATATATTACATTTTCAATCGCTCCTTTTCAACTTCACAGATGTTTTGAATCAAAACCATTTATCATTTTCTTCGAAACATGTATGTATGTTGTGTGTGTGTGTGTGTGTGTGTGTGTTCCGTTTCCTTTCGTCATCCATGTCCGGAACAAAATTGTCAAAGCCCTTTCCCAGTAACTCTCAACATCCATGATGACCTATATTCCCCCTCCCCCCCCCCCCTCCCCCTACCCCCTCCTCCATTTTTTTTTTTTTTTTTTTCTAGGCGTCCAATCTACAGCCATGCCCATGCTCAGTTTGTGCCATTTTTTGGTTGTTTTTTTTCTTCTCAACATGCATGTCCATGGTAAATATCTTCCGAACTCTTGCTTTCCCATAATCTCTAAACATCCATGTATGTGGTGGGTTTGTGTATTTTTTCTTTCTTTGTTTTTCTTTTTCTGCCTACAGCCATGTCTGCTGTGTAGGTGTTTCTTGTTTTCCTTCTCAGCATCAGTGTCTGTGGCGAGTTGGTGTCTTTGGTTTATGTCTGCAGCCATGTTCGTAGTAAATTTTAAAGTCTTTTTTCATTCATTTCTTCAAAACATCCATGTGCATGGTAAAAGTAGATTAAAGTCTTTTCTTTAACTCTTTAACAGTTCCTCTCAACATATTTGTCCGTGGTGGGTTTGTGTTACTTCTTTTTTCGAATTCTTCCCAACAACCATGTCTCTGGTGCTCTCTCTCTCTCTCTCTCTCTCTCTCTCTCTCTCTTGGGGGCATTGAACTGTATTCATTCGGTACGGCTGTGTTTTGGTTAAGCTCCAACAAATTGCTTAATTAATACCTGTTGTGACCGAGTATTGACTTCAGATAAGTGTGTGTGTAGTGCCATGCCTTCTGGACATCTTGATTTCCGGCCACGTTGTGGTTCTTTTGTGCCAGTATTTGTGGCTTTTATGTTGAAAAGGGCCAGAAATCGAGCCGCCATGAGAGAAAAAAAACAGTGAGACTCAAGACTGTTGTGGACGGTGTCATTTTTGGTTCCCTCCTGTCGCTCTTGTTCTGGGGCAATTTTTTTTTATTGCAGTGTGGTGATGTGGAGCAGAACCCGGGACCACCGAAGAGCTCCCTGCGACAGACCAATCTGTCGAGTGGTGACCGCAGGGATAGCGTGGACAAGCCCCGTACTTCTTCCAGCACACCGGGAGCTACGCCAACCACCCAGCATCCCTCAAATCTTGATTTAATGTCCTTGCTTCAGACTTTGAAACACGAAGTTTGACGAGATGAAAGGCGACATGAAGGATCTGCGGGATGGATACGCTGCACTGCTTGGGGAATTGAAATCCCTGAGACAGGAGGTGACAGAGCTGCGACGGGAAAACGAAGACCTCCGAAACAGCAAATGACGCCCTGAAGAAAGAATTGATTCCGTGGAACGGAAAACGGACGACTTAGAAGGCCGATCGAAACGGAACAATTTGATTTTTTCACGGACTTGCTCAGAAACCCAACGAAACTCAGCAGGAGTGTGAAGCCGTGGTCCACGACTTCATCACAGACTCTGGAGCTTGCTGGTGATTTTCCTTTCGATCGTGTACACCGCCTGAATTCGAGACCCGACTCTCCAGTGATAGGTTGTTGCACGTTCTTCAAGGACAAAGAAAGGATTCTGAAAGCAAGATACAAACTGAAAGGGTCACAGGTGGTGTTTTTAGGTGAGGACTTTTCTTTCAGAGTGAGAGAGGTGAGGAGGAAATTAACGCCTCATTTGAAAAAAGGCCAGAAGCGAAGGAAAGCGTGCAACCATGGTCTTTGATCACCTGCGTATTGACGGCAAGAAGTACGGTCTTGACGGTGGGGATGGATCCAGCCTTAGGGAAATTGTATAGGGGGGGGTGGCCGCCCTGAAGTGACACCGGTTGCGTTTCACGGGTGCAGGCAAACTTCCCGTGCGGAGCAGGTTGTGTGCGACACTGACAGTGACCCGACCCCGGTGAGCGATCTCTTTGGTTGTGACATTGTAAACATTGGTTCCGCGGTGGCTCGGGGGGATGAATGTTTTCGTACTATAACAGAAGAGAGTAATCGCATTAATCAGCTTTCAGATATTTCTTTTGATCATGACGTGATTGTGTTAATGATAGTGAACATTTAACATGTATACCGTTGTGTGTTGATTTTGTCACTCCTCGATCGGAAAACAGGGACATTTATAATTTAGAACAGAGGCAGTTATCAACAGAAGCGCGTGGCACTGACGAGGATAAAGATAGGGGGCTGTCTCAAAAGAACAACTGTAACGAAGATGACTGACTGTGTTTTTGATAATGTTAATTGGCATGTGAGAAATCAGTCAGTCTATGTGCACGAAGTGGTGATGAAAATTGTAACGAAAGTACACCTGCTCTGTATGTTGATGGAATTCATGTTGATGAAATGCATGTTGAGGAAATTTATGGAAATAATAGATATTCAAAATCTTTTAAATTTTTGCACTGGAATATAAATGGGATTCTCTCTAAAATTCACAATAAAAAGTTTCTCTCATATTTGTTTCACTTTGACTTTATCTGTCTTGTTGTTGAGACGTTTGTGGAAAATCTTGAATTCAGCGTGTTTACAGGCTATACTGTGTTTCATAAGCCTGCTATCAAGTTTTCAGGTCAAGGCAGACGCTCTGGGGGCTTGTTATGTTTGATTAAGAATGACTTTGTGCCTTATGTTAGAGAGCTCCAAATGAATTGTTCCAATGCTCTTTTTATTTTGATTGACAAGACTTTGTTTGGTTTAACAGAGGATGTGTTATATGTTTGTTCATATGTGCCACCTGAAGGTTCACCATATTACGCTTATTTTGACGTTGATAATGGCATTCTTTCTCTTGAAGAATGTCTCACTGATTGTATGCTTGATTTGAATGATGTGCACATAATCCTGTCAGGTGATCTGAACAGCAGAACAGCTAATGTTTCTCAAGATATTTTTGACATGTATGATACTTACAGTTTTGAATTTGATAGTTGCTCTGATTATTTAGAAAGGAAATCTTCAGACAATGTACTGAATAATTATGGAAAATGTTTGTTAAATATGTGTACCTCGTTGGGATAGTATATACTAAATGGAGTATGTAATGGTGATCTTGATGGGCACTATACGTATATTTCAGACTCTGGGTGTAGTGTAAACGACTATTTTCTGATTTCTCGAAATCTACTCTCAGTTGTTTTGCTTTCTTGCATTTAATTGTTTCAGAGAGGTTAGAATCTGACCATTTACCTGTCGAATTTCATTTTGGAATGCCTAAACTTAACGCTGTGTCTTTAAGTGTTGAAAATGACTGTGAGGTGATTGAAAAGTTTGTGTGAACCCTTCTTTTGAACCAACGTACGTTTATACAATACAGTCGGTTGAAGTATTTTCATTACTCGATGATGCTATGAATATGATTGATCGTGATTGTAATGAAGCCTTGAATATGTTTGTTGCATGTCTTAAAACTCACGCTGGTTGTCTGAAAAAGCGAATTTGTTTGAACAAAATGAATGAAAAAAGTGATTGGTACGATGATGAGTGTAAAAATAAGTAAATCAAAAGCTAAAGGATTGCTAAGTACATTGCTGCGGACGAAGGATGCTACTGATCGCGTTGCCTACTGTATAGCCAGGAGGGAGTATAAAAATCTTCTAACATTTAAAGAAAAAAACAACATAATGATTCATTGTTAGGATCGCTAATTGCATCAGTTAATGATCAAAAAACAGTTTTAGGAAAATGTGCATAGAGTCTCCTTTAAAAGAAAGCAGCCATATAATAATATAACAATAGTTGACTGATATAATCACTTTAAAAAATTACTGGAAACAAATTTACAAACAGAAGATTCTTGTATAATTGACAACTGCGACGTTGACAATAGTGACACTAGTGGCGCTAACGTTAATAATGACGAGAATGACGATGACGGTTCTATGAACCGCCCAATATCTAGAGAAGAAGTGTCATTAGCGATAAGGAAGTTAAAGAATGGTTAGTCAGCTGGTCCAGACGGAATTATTGGGGAGATGTTAAAGCACGCTGGGAATCGCGTTGTTGACTTCTTTGTTAAACTTTTTAATACTTTGTTTGATAAGGGAATCTTCCCAGATAAGTGGACGGAAAGTATTGTACTACCTTTATTCAAAAAGGTGATAAAGATGATCCTAATAATTACAGAGGAATATCGCTATCAGATACGAGCAGTAAACTCTATAGTTCTATTGTAAACAACAGGATTCAGGAATGGATTGAGTTGCATAACATTACTGGGGAACAACAAGCGGGATTTAAAAGAGGTTACTCTACTACTGATCATATGTACACATTACTAGCTTTAGTTCAAAAGCAGTTTTGTCTCAACCGCAAACTCTATGTTGCTTTAATTGATTTTGAAAAAGCTTTTGACTCTCTATTGAAAGAAACTTATTATGGCCTATTCTTTTGAAAAATGGAATTAAAGGAAAACTTTTCCGATGTATCCCCAGCATGTATGTTACAGTCAGAACTAGAATTCGTTCCGGTTCAAAACTGACAGACTTTATAAATTGTGCCCGAGGGGTAAAACAAGGTGATGTTACTAGTCCAGTGTTGTTCTCTTTATTTATAAATGAATTAGCGTTGGAAGTAATCAGAAATGGGAAACATGGTGCTACATTTACGTGTGATTACTTTGAATTATTTATATTACTTTTGGCAGATGATGGCTCTCTTGTCTGAAACAATAGTTGGTTACAGACACAATTAAACAGCCTATATAGTGCAGCATCACGACTCCATCTAAAGCTGAATATGAAATAAAAGTAATATAGTCGTTTTTAGGAAAGGGGGGTACCTAGCAGCGAGAGAACATTGGTCTTACAATGGAATCCCTATACCCGTTGTTAATGTTTATAAGTATTTAGGTATTCATTTTTCAACAAGATTGAGTTTTACTGTGTCGTGTCAAAATCTTGCCAGCAGGGCGAAACATGCGATGTTAAGTATACTGCAAAAATTGTTTAAATTAAACTGCAGTTCCCTTGTTGTGTACCTTAAATTATTTGACACACAAGTACAACCAATTGTTCAATATGGGGCTGAATTGTGGGGATTAAGTAGTGCAGCTCGACACTGTGAAAAGGTACACCTGTTTGCTCTTAATAAATTCCTAGGTGTTCAAATGCAAACACCAAATGACTTGATATATGGAGAGAACAAATAGATACCCCATTTACATAAATTCTGCAGTCAGGTGTATACGGTACTGGCTAAAGTTGACAAGAATGGATGAGACAAGATTACCACGAAAAGCATACTGTACGTTGTTCGACTTGGATTCTCGTGACAAAACCAACTGGGTATCCGATATTCGTTGTAAATTGTATTCATTTGGTTTTGGGTATGTATGGCTAAACCAAGGTGCTGAGAGAATAAATCAGTTCCTTACTGCTTTTAAGGAAAGATTGGTTCTTTGTAGATGGCAAGAATGGGACCTTCACATTAAGAACAGTGAAAGATTTAGTTTCTATAATACTTTTTTGCACAATAGCTGCTGATAAGACGCATTTGAAACTGAACTTAGACAGGCACCTGAAAATCATTACGACAAAATTTAGACTTGGCGTTTCGGAAATCGCTGTCCATAAGTTTCGTTACAAACAACACACACTAGTTGATTTAATTTGTCCATTGTGCAAACAAGCCATAGAAGATGAGGTGCATTTTGTTTTGTGTTGTCCCGTTCTAAAGGATTTAAGAGTAAGGTATCTACATCTAAAGTACTATAAATATCCGAATCTGTTTCGTCTTGGATTACTTCTAGCATCAAATAACGAAAGAACAACTAAAAATCTGTCCATTTATCTATATAAAGCGTTTAAGATACGTTCTGTGTGTATTTCTTAGTGTATCAATTTTGATCAGTTATATTGTATTATATATATTTTTTTAAACGATTTTTTTGTTGCACCCCTTCAATAGGGGCAATGGCCTATTATTGAATAAACTATCCGTATCCGTATCTCTCTCTCTCTCTCTCTCTCTCTCTCTCTCTCTCTCTCTCTCTCTCTCTCTCTCTCTCTCTCATCAGCAGTCATGCCCATGATAAGTTTGTGTTAAAGTATCGTTCCTCATCCATTGCCTCTCAACATCCATGTACATGATAAGTTTACATCAATGTCTCTTTGGTATCGGCGAATACATGGAAATTGTGGCTGGATAGATGTAACGGTGCTCACTAGTGGAACACGTTCGTTCATGCTGGTTCTGTGATGAATCATCGTCAGAAGAACTGTGCGATACATGATGTCCTGTATGCGTTGCATCCACAGAGACACAACTGTGCAGCACCGAAATGACTCGCCAGCAGTGCGATGTGCCCCCCCCCCCCCCCCCCCCCCCCACTGCGAATTGTTGACCTCATACAGACGGCTGGTCTTGGATTAGTGATGTTGAGGACAAGACGGGACCAGTCTGGACGAAACTCTGTCTGGAGTGGCCACAAAGAAGAGTGTGCAAGTAATGTTTCTGATAGATCCCAGCAGATAGGACCTTAGCAACCGACATGAAATCTAGTGCCCACAGAAATGGAAACACTGACGATGGACATACCTGTTCACAGACATCAGTTGGCACGGCCACGCATCGTGCGGGGTAGTTCTTTCCTCTGAGCTGTGCCTCTTCGACCACTTCCACCGATGAAGGCGTGACACATTCCTGCAATAGGATAAGGAAAGAACAGCACCGGCGTGCCATGGACAGTTTCAGAGGATCCACAATGGTATCCATTAGTTCTACTGTTACTACCACAGCTTCTATC
>JADBJO010011800.1:30000-62238 GCA_016801955.1 Conus betulinus
GCGTGAACCGGTTTAGATTTCGAAATTTCATTGTTTGTTTTTGAATAAAGAGCATTTAAAATGGGGCAATGGAAAAGTATATGTTCACCAGATTATGGCTTAGAACATGCACACGCTATATTTTGGGAATATTTGGTCTTCCAAGAGTTCAAACGTATTTTGTATATTGAATTAGAAATATGTCTAGGATATGTTTCCATTACACATTTATCTTGAGACTTCTCAATTTGGAAACAGCTTTCCAATAACGAATGTATTTCATATATATCTAACTTCCAATTACTTTTTGCAGCATTGCCCATTACCCCGCGTCTGGCTAGTTTATCTGCTGTTTCATTCCAATAAATACCGCAGTGTGAAGGGACCCAGCAGAAGACTATATTTATTCCTGTGGAAATAATGTAATTAATTAGATGCTTTATTTAAAAATTACATTTCAAAAATTACATCTTTCCTTGTTTTAACATCCCAAACTTTCAAACTATCTAATACTGCCTTAGAATCAACAGAAAATAAAATGTTACAGAAAGAATGATTACTATCACAAATAAAGAGTAATGCCATATGAATAGCATACAATTCTGCCGTGAAAATAGAACATCCTTTTTCCAAGGCTGTATGTTTTTTTGAACTTTTAAAGCCGGAATAACAAAACGAACCTGCACTTAACTGGCAAACAGAACCATCCGTAATTTTTTAAAAATGATTTGAATATTTTGCTCGGTTTTCTTTCACGTTAGAAGTTAAAATGTTAATGTTATCATTTTTTTTTTTCCGGACATCAGTGTAATCTACATCAAAGATAGTTTGTCTATGTTCCCATGGAGGCACCGGGGGAACAACAGGAGCAGGTGAGAGTGAAGTGACATCAATGTTGCATTTTTTCAAACGAATCTTCCGAGTAATTTCGAACAGGACAAAGATAACCTAGCTGTTAAGCTCTTTTGGGACATTTAACATTTGAATCCATCAACACTTCGATTTCGACTGAATTAGGTACTGAAAGTCTTCTTGCGACATATTTGGCCACAGCTAATCTACTTTGATCTGACAGTGAAAGCATATTAATTTCTTTGTACACATTCATGTGCTTGTGTGCACTGGGATTGGGACACCAAGCGCTAATTTGATAGCTTTGCTGTCTATACTTTGCAATTTTTTCAGTAGACTTTGAGGAGCTGAAAAATAAACTTCTTGTCCGTACACTAGTTTTGATCTTATTAGAGAAACAGCTAGGTGCAGGAGGGTTTTTTTTGTATCTTGAGCCCACGGTTGAACACAAATAATTTTCAACAAGTTGTAACGTTTCCTTGTTTTAGCTATCAAGCTTTCAATGTAAAGACGCCAGTTAAGTTTAGGGGTTAAAAATGTGTGTGTGTGTGTGTGTGTGTGTGTGTGTGTGTGTGTGTGTGTGTGTGTGTGTGTGCGTGCGTGCGTGCGTGCGTGCGTGCATGCGTGCGTCCGAGCGTGCGTGCGTGCGTGTGTGTGTCTGTGTGTGCGTGCGCGCGCGCGCGTGCGCGCGCGTGTGTGTGCTCTTCTATAGTTGAACAGTGTTCACACTGAAACTGGTATCATTTACGCAAAGTCAAGAAGAGGGAGAGGAGGAGACAAAGGGGAGTGTATACCATATTCAGGCAATTAAGACAATACAGGCTAATTCTTACTAACGCACGCACGCACGCACGCACCCCCCCCCCCCCCCCCCCCCCCCCCCCCCCACACACACACACACACACACACAATCTCACCATCATCACCATGCCAAGGACCAGGGCAGACAGCAGAAGAAAACGGGTAGACGTATTACGAGACATCATTACAGTCAGGTCGCGGGCTCCTAAAAAGTCAGAAATCTTCAGCGATATCCGCACAACATACACACAAACCTGAACTGTCACCTCAAAAGTTTTTTCTTTTCGTTTTTTTCTTTACAAAAAAAAAAAATCGAACAATTGAAGCCTGCAGATGCTCAGAAAGAGGACAGTGCGAAAAACCAGGTACATGAACAGCATGTCTGCATGTCTTGCTCACAAAGAAACACATGTACACAAAATAAAACGACGACAAAAAAAAAAGAAAGAAAGAGGCATCAAAGCATGAAAATGCAAATCAAGCAAAACGCACCTTGAACTAATGTACCTCACACTGTGCAATATGAAACAGTACAAAACAATACAATACAATTAAAAAACAACAGAAAACAACACCATACAATGCAGACAACACAATAAGTAAAATACAAAAGAATACAATACAGAGACAGTTGCTAGGTGGGGTGCCGTAGGGTGCCCCCCCCCCCCCCCCCCCCCCCAGCCCAATCTACCCAGACTTCGCCACATACACATATTCACAGTGCATCGAGAGGCATACGCTCACTAAACAAAGACACAAGAGCATCTGAGAACCTTTCGTCTGAATTTCCAATTATGTGATTACACTTGCAGTCGAAAATAACAGCTTTAAGTCAATAGAGGGGGATGTATTCACTGACCAGGGCCCTATAGAAACACCATTTCCGCAGGAAGGCTGTGTACTGCAAATTTATTCTAGCTATGTGTTCTTAAGTAACACATCTATTTCTACGTTGTCATGAAAAAAAGTAAATTCTGGAATAATAGTTTGCATTTACCTTTGTGAAGAAAAAAAAACGTACACACATTATAATAAAATGGAGAGTAGATCATCAGTCTTGTATACATCATCTTTACCAAACAACAAAAGTTCCTTCGTACATCTGAAATTGTTGATATTACCACAGCTGTCTAAAACAGCTTGCATTCATTCCAGAAATTCAGTGTCATCTTACATGACAAAAGCAAAGTTTAATTGATTCTCTTTCAGTCTGACAGAACGTACATCTGTCATTTTCAGAGATGTGCATCTTTTGTAGCATGATATGTGTCGCCAAGATCCTATGAACCTGTCTGATTTGAAACCATCTCAGTGTAGTTTGTTTTGTTTTCTGAATCTTCAGAAATGTAATATATCCGTTTAATGCTTTTGGATGTTTCGTTGCTCCATTTATGACAGCAGTTCGGTCAATGTTGGTCTGCCATGAGGACGTTATAGTACAGCATTGTGCCTTGTTTTCACAGAAAGTATGCTGTAAAGAGATTTCAGTATATTTCCTATTCTACTGCCGTCTAGGTTCATCCCATTTTGTTGTTGTTTTGTTGTTGTTGTTGTTGTTGTTGTTGTTGTTTTTAATTCTTGTATTGTACGCACGCACCCTAAGAACTCCATAAAGTGTGTTTAAATTTCACGTGTATCTTTAAACTGTAGATGCTTAATGCACGTTCCATCTGCACCGACAAGATCTGCTACACGGTGTACTCCGTGTCTACAAATTCTTAGTATGCCAAACCAGTTTGAGCAATTTCTATTAACAGTTATGCTAGCTTTCATGTATGTTTGGAATGTCTTTACCCAACAACATATTTCCCTTCCAAATCCAAATGATGCTAATACCCTATGTATAAACTTCAATCTAGGGACTCGAACGCTTTTTTCAAAGTCTATACAGGTTGGCATCCCTGGTAAATGTTTAGATTGTATAATTAATAATGTATAAGATAGTAGATAAACCTAATATTATCACAAATAAACATGTTAGTCATGACACCTGTTTGGTCTTTGTGTATTTGCTTTGGAATAACGAATTTTAGTCTCTTAGCTACACACAAGGACCCTATCTTGTATACAGTGTTTAACAAGGAGACAGACGCCAGTTTTTTTTTACAGAGTTTCTCGGCTTGTCACTTTTACGGATTCATAGTATCAAGTTCACCGTCTTTGAGTGACTTATCAACTGGTTTAACCACTAGACACCCTAACTGTCTGCAGAAAACCTTATAACATTCTGGTCTGAAACCGTCTGTTTCCTGGATTCGTTCCGTTACCTCCAATGTTTGTCATATTTCCCCTCTGATATTGGCGAAAACTCTTTTCAGCCATCTGATGAAAACGAAGAAAGAAATTACCAAAACCCTTCCCAGACTCCAGCAAAAGATTAAAGCTTTCCTATACATGCGAAAAACTCACCATGACTGTTCCAAAGTACGTGTATAACATTTTGACTCATTTCAGATACCTGCTAAATCGTCAAAAAACTCTGCTAAACATTAGAACTTTTCCTGAGATCCGAAGAACGTTAGAAAGCTGCTAAAACACCTCCAAGCGATTCAAGGGTACTTGGAATTTCATCAGAACTTTCCCCGCTCTCACACTTCCTTTACGCGTTACACATACCGGTAACACGAATTGGAAGTCCTCTAGACACATGAAAAAATCGACAAAACTCTTCCCAGACAACCACCGACTTAAAAAGAAAAACTTCCTAGACACCCGTGAAATACACTAATACTCCTCCTCAACATCGGAAGAAGATATCTGAACTCCTCCAAAACACCTAAAAAAAAACATTAGAACTTTTCTCTGGCGCCGGCAGTTTTAGAACTTTACCCAGCAAAACGTTTCACCTGCAATCATAGGGACGTTTCCCAGATTCCTATAAGATACTGGGACTCTTCCAAGTCAGCAACAAGTTTCATCGAGTCTTTTCTCAGACACCGGATAAATACTAACACCAAGCACTATGCACTTTTGTTGTTGATTGCCCCCTTTTTTTTCTTCTGAAAACAAACCTTTTCAAGGCTATTCAGAGACACAAAATGAATGAAGAAAGCAAAAGCCAGGTGGTCAGAACGGAACACACACACACACACACACACACACACACACACACACAGAGACTCGTGACTCGTGACGCGTGACTTTAATGTGAGGCCATGAGCCTATTCACATGAGTACGGAACAAGAAATAATTCAATTTTATATAATTTGAACAAAATTTACCATGTCTCCAACAAAACATTCTTCTATGACAGTGCCGATATATATATATATATATATATATATATATATATATATATATATATATATATATATATATATATATATATATATATATATATATATGTTAACAATAGTATGATAAAAGGAAGTTTTAAAAATCAACAGATCTGTTTCGAGCCAGCGCTCGATCTGTTGATCTGTTGATTTTTAAAACTTCCTTTTATCATACTATTTTTAACAGATGTTGCTCCCCAAGGGGTTTGAGCACCTTAAGATTTTTTATTAGGCGTTTTAGCAGTATATATATATATATATATATATATATATATATATATATATATATATATATATATATATATAAAATCGTATATATGCTGTTGATATTAGCATACAATACACATGTTTCTGTTTTATTCCACTCACCGTATTATCGTTTGCATATACAGTGAAGACCTTTCTATACCTGCGTCATATAATTCTGCATGCAACAATTGATAGTATTCATACATCGATGCATTAGAGCCACAACTGTTTATCTTGAAAAAAAAAATGTGTTTGACTTTTTCATATTTTTAGGTGTAGTAATACAGTCTGCTTAACATGCTGAAACATGGTTATGAAACATTTATTAGTTTTTGGTTGTTAGCAAAGAAACAGTTGTTGCCCTGTCCACATCCAACCAAATTCTGCATGCTACAAATGAACAGCTAGCAGTCACAGACTGTGGTCTGAAATGTTCCATACAGTGGGACAGTTTGTCCGTGCCACAGGTGGCTAGAGCCATAGAAGACAGTTGTATTCCAAACTATTACCGCAATTGATAGGAATGTTCCATGCCACAATTCACTATCCCTTAGCCGATCAGTTGTGGCCTGAGAATTTCAGCTGTGAAGGTCTTACTGTTGTGTTCCATAACTATCTATGTCTTGTTAATTAGTTGTGCTTAAAAATTCTGGGAAGATGAAAACCTTTCTTTTCAGACCATGGTGTTTACTTCTTAAGATTGCGTAATTCTGTGGTTTCCATTTGAGTTTTTTTTTAACTCCCGTTTGTACAGCTTCAGAACACTATCTTTTGTTTGTTTTTCCCAAGTTTGGAAGTTCTGCATGCAGAGGTGTAATTTTTGGAGACCTGTGAAATCTTCAAGTGGCCATTTCTCAAAATGGCGTTTTTTTTTCAAGATAGACAGTTGTGGCTCTAACGTATCGACATATTTATAATGCAACCAATCTATGAAGTATCACTCTAAATATTCTAACAATTCAACATGTATTCCACCACTATCAATCTTATCCTTTGACCAAAAATGTCAATGTACAATAATTGAAAACTTTAGCCGGGCAACAACTCTTAGAACCATCTAAAATGAGGTATTAGCGCTCAAACCCGTACTAACGAAATGTATCAAGCGTACTAATCCATAAATCATTTTCAAACACATAAACATTACTTCACATACACCAACCCATCTATTTCCTAGTTGAAACTATTCTGCTTGTATCTATTATATCGCTGTGTAAGACTAGGTCTGGATCAATAGTCTACTACTTTCTCTACTTAGTCTGTTTCAGTTGCTGTCATATAACCCAACTTATCTTATCAATGGGCAGTGGTCATCCGACCATGCCCGGACAATCGTGGGGCTACCCGTCCGCAACCCAGGTAACCGCACGGCACGGTGAACGAACCGCCCCACAGCCACCCACCCAGACCCGGCCGGATTGTCCGTACTATTTTACGCGTCCTTCGTTTACTTCGTTTACGCATGCGCAAAATTATCATATCGCCCTCTACACTGCATACGTAAACCCTGAATCTCGGGTCTATATAACAATAGCTGTCATGCTAACCTTTGACACTCAGTGTGTGTTCTTCTGTGGTCGTGTTTATGTTGGACATGTGTTGTGTTTATATTCGTTGGATTTAGCAGCCCCACACATAAATTACAATAACCTTATCGCTTTCTATATATCAGGTTGGTACATTACTTCAGTTGTTTTTCATTTACTTGTAGCTTTTCCTATTTCTTTTCAACCTGTGACCCTGTTGTATCCTTTTCCGCGGGTCTTGTTGACCCTTGACTCGTACACATGTGTCTAGATTGCCTGTTGACCTGAGGAGTCTGTTGATGGTCCGGATCCCTAGAATTCAAACTTTAATAACTCAAAGCAACCATCGAAAAATGATCGAAATGCATATAATAGATATCGTTATCCAAAGAGTTCAAAACCATATTCTATGATATATATATATATATATATATATATATATATATATATATATATATATATATATATATATATATAGAGAGAGATAGATAGAGAGATATAAGGAACTTCCAGTATGGAAAAAACATGATGAATCCCTTCATCATGAATATATATAATCCCGTGTATGAGTCATACTGTTAGTACTCATTATCAGAAAGACAAATCTGCTGCTGCAACTTTGTTTTTTAAACCATAAGACACCGTCAATCTTTTTGAAAGAAATCAAATCAATTTTATAACAAATCCACTTGACAAAATCTAAAAAAGGTGCCTTAAAAATGCTTGGACCACTTTTTTTTTTCCAGTTCTTGTATCACAACAACAAAACCAAACATCAAAAGAAACGTCCGATGAAACAAATTAAAGATGGACAATGCTTTATGATCGTCAACATCATCATCTTCATCATCATCATCATCATTATCATCAGCAGCAGCAGCACCATCATTATCATTATCATCATCATCATCATCTTCATCCTCTTCCTTTGTTACGGGCGATACTTTATGATGATGATGATGATGGCGATACTTTATGATGATGATGATGATGATGATGATGATGATGATGATCGTCGTCGTCGTCGTCATCATCATCATCATCATCATCATCATTGTCATCATCATTATCATCACCATCATATATTTATTGTTTTTGTTACCATCAACATTATTATTATTATTATTATTATTATTATTATTATCATCATCATCATCATCATCATCATCATGCTGTTGCTTTGTTGTTGTGTTGTGTTGTTGTTTGTTATTGTCATTATATATTTCTGAACCTATTGCATGCTCCACTTCAAATACAAGCTTGTTGAGTCAACCATTACATGGTTGTCTTTTTTTTTCTTTTAGACTATTGATATTCCCAAATATAGAACATGCTAATTTTAATGATCAGATGAAACCAAACGGATCACATACACAGACAATTCACTCTTGGTTCCATTTCACTGATAGATCATCTGAGGGAATGCCAAACAAGAAGGTAACACTAAGCTGACAGAAGTCAATCTCAGCTACAAACAACAACTATTACTGACACACAGCTACACACAGAAGACTGGTTTACTATCACAACAATCCATGTTCTTCAATCCACACTTCATCCATGTTCTTCAACTCCACCCCAATATGTGTGCTGAGGCTGCAGAAGAGAAATGGTTTCAAAAGCTATCCAACTTCAATCCATGTTCTTCAACTGGTCCAATGGTGTCTGGAGTAAAACAGAACCTTGGATTACGCAAACAATCTGATAGCACTAAAGTTGATACTCACCTGAGGTACTGCTCAAAGACAAGGTTGCCAGGAAAGTACATTTACCCACGATCGTGGCGATATTTATACAAACACAAACG
Source organism: Conus betulinus (assembly GCA_016801955.1). NCBI lineage: Eukaryota > Metazoa > Mollusca > Gastropoda > Neogastropoda > Conidae > Conus > Conus betulinus. The sequence goes on from JADBJO010011800.1 coordinate 38,491, forward strand.
CATGCGTGTGCAAGTATTAATGTGCAGAATATGCTGCGCAGTTTACCTCCCAGCTCTGCCCCACCTGCCTTACCTCTGTCACCCTCAACCCCCCTTCCCCCCCCCCCCCCCCCCCCCCCCCACACACACACACACACACACACACACACACACACACACACACACACACTACTGGCTTGCTGATCCCTCTTCCCACCCACCCTTCATCATCACCGCCTAAAACCACCCTCCTCTTCCATCCCGTTCTCTTGTCCTTAAATGCACAAAAGAACATCTGGTGCATCTACCTTTGTTGCATATACCTTGTGTGAGAGATACAAAGCCTGAAGCTGAATGCATATTGTTGTTGTTCAGGGGCATGCCTTGGTCACCTAAAAGATGAACTATACTCAACATTCAAAACAAGCATATGACATAAAGACATGGAAATAGAGCACTTATTGATTACTGATGATTTACTAGCCTTTGATATTCCGCATACTACAGAAAATGCTGAATTCCTCTTTAAACTCCTCCTCTTTGAGAGCCGCTCACCTCACAGACAACGAGAACTGAATCAATGGGTCAGTTGGACAGACCTGAAGCGAAACCCATGGCATGTCCCTTACTTGTCATTTCAGTGACCACTGATTGAAGGAAATACCTGCACCCGGCTCCTAATGGCTGGTGACTATTATCAACCCCTTCTCTCTCAGGTCAATTCAAGACGCACGTCCACCGATCATGCAACGGACAATGGACTGGCTTCACCGGGGTAAAAAAGTAAGAACCACCGACTTTACGTATGCATGCATTTAGAGAGCTTTGAACAGAAACCACATGCCAGTAAACCAAAGTTTGATCAATGCTGACATAAAGTAAGGGATTCAACCACCGACAGTATTTCACTATGCTGCAGTGGGTCTCACTGATAATGCATAAAGATTTAAATGGACCCGCTTACTGATTGAAGTGTGTTTGAATGCTTCCGCCTGAAGGTGGTCGAGTAATTCCATGACGAAATTGCTACATATGAGATACGTACGTAGTGATCTAGCAAAATCAAATCAGCGACATACAAGATACGTACTGTGAGTGCAAACTGATGGAAACAAACATAAGACAGGCTCAGTGTACATCAATGGATGAATTATGGTTCAAATGCCATACTGCTTCTTCAATATTATCAGTGTAACACACTACAGGCTTAATACTGGTAACAGCAACAAAATACTTTTTAAACACTATATGCAGCAGATAAGAACTGAATTTAAGACGGCGATGATTTGAGGTGTTTTTTGATATGCTGCAAAGTTTCAAGTCAAATTCGATGTTTTTATATGAGTTCTGAAAAATGATAGTGCATTTTATTGTGGAACCCTCAGAGCTCAGACCACATAAATTTGGAGAGGTAACCTGAAAATATAATATTGTCACTATTTTAATCAGGCAATGTTGTATTAAATTAGTCAGCTGTTTTCTTATCTGAATTAATATATATATATATATATATATATATATATATATATATATATATATATATATATATATATATAAATTCAAAATAAGAAAACAGCTGACTATATATATATATATATATATATATATATATATATATATATATATATATATATATATATATATATATATATATATATATACACACACACACAAACGTTAACCAGTCAAAGTTTGGGTGAGATGGCAACTCCGTTATCTTGAGCAGTGGTTTAAATCGGTTATTCTATCAAAATTGAACAACTCATGGCTTTCACCACCTGATCCTTCAGGCATATTGTTTCATATTTTCAAAACTATCATCACAGATATTGTGTGGAACAAAAAATAGAGATACAGCACGTAAAAGTATCTGAATGAAGGACTCAGGGTGCGGGAATTTAAAAAAAAAAAAAAAAAAAAAAAAAAAAAACTTCTTCATTGAAATTCACTAAGGTGTCAAAACGTCATACCATATGCCTCAATGGAAGTGTTCTGCATAATTATGTTATCATTTCACCTTTCATTGAGATTGGAAAGTATGGATCAGTGATGCTTTCTTTGTTTTCTAAATCAAATGCATTTTGGATAGAGATATCCAATGCATGCAAAGATTTTATTTTATAAGCATACCTGCAATTTACTGAAAGACAGCATCTCTTAGGAGATCCAAGTAAAGGTTGTTCTGCACATTTCTTAGCCGCTGACAATGCTTGGGTTATTGAGCAGCAGAGCTGACTACTCAGACTGTTCCATATCTTTTTATCTCCCTTGAATGGATCCCCAAGCTTAGGCTCAAAGACTGCCCACTACATTGTATATTGCTCGCATGATGTTTTTAGTTTTTCAGCAACTTGTTTTTCCTCCTCTCCACACTTTCGTTTTGTTTTATTTGCTGCCCTTCGTGGCAGCTTTGGGGGTATTGTTGGATTATTTTTTGTTCCTTGATGGTGAGAACACCACAGAGTTATGGACTGTGGTGTGTCTTTATTTGGCGCCAAGAGCACAGACACAGTCAGCATGTCTCCCTGGCGAGTCCGATCCAACGGACGAAAGGCCTAGGAACAGGCAATGCAAATAGGCAATGTTTAAGAGGAAATAACAATGGTCCCTCGTACAGTTAGTGAACGGTTTTTCATATTTACAGTTAGTGAACGGTTTTCATATTACAATACGTTTTCTCAATATGAGATTTCCATTTTCTTCATCTTTAACACCCACCTCCTTTTTTTGTTTTAAAGTTCAAATATTTTCTAAGCCATTACTGTAATAATAGAGAATTAATGGCTTGCACTTGTTTTTCTCCCAATACTTAATTTATATATATATATATATATATATATATATATATATATATATTTTTTTTTTCTTGCGAAATTCAATATGAACCCATATCTATTTCGGATTTGTCTGCATAAGGCATCGAACGATGAAAAGGATAGTACGGAAATTCGCAGTGTATCTTTTCTGTTACCCGAATAAAATGTATGAGGGGGGAAAAAAGTAACAGAGAGAGAGAGAGAAACGACTGAGGCAAACGACAAAGAAAAAATATATTAGCACTGTATCAGTATAAAACCTTTCAATTAAGAAATACTCTTCTCTCGTCTACTGTGTTGTAATGCAATGTTTGTTATGGACTAGAATGTTGCTTAAGTTCACACCTGCTGGACACTATAACCGCCCTTTCTTCATATGGGGTCCTTGTTTGGCCTTGCTGAATAAATCATTTGAATCTGAATCTCTCTCCTGTGTTTGCGTGCGTGCGCGCGTCTGTGTGTGCGTGTTTCCATTCACACTAATAAAGCACTTGAATCTGAATCTCTCTCGTGTGTGTTAAGTGCGTGCGTGCGCGCCTGTGTGTGCGTGTTTCCATTCACACTAAGATCACAGTGATTCGCAAAACAAATCTTCCTACACACCATTTAATTTTAAAATGATTTACATCAAGAACTGAATCCACCTACTCCGTGCTACTTCAGTCACACTGTCCAAAGAATTCTAACACATTATGCAAATTGACTGGAATTCATATTTTAACTCTCACCTTTGATCCTACTGTTCCACAATGCATGAATAGTCAATATTTATTTATTGTTTCGTAAACATGTACAGAAGAAAATCAGACACAACTGCAGATGGTCACATCTGGATAAAATATTGCCTACCCAGTGGTATATTTTCCGTCTGTGTTGTATGTATCTGGAACTCCATTAACTAGTTTTGTTTATTATTTTTCGTATGAGGGTGCTATGAAATCTGATCTGATCTTCGAAGGCTGAATACTGTCATCTCTTCTGTCACCAGTTACATAAACTATGGTATGATAACAGAAGTCCTTACAGACACTCTTAACCCAGTCATGATGCTACACTGTTTTATATTCTGTTCACTGGAATCCTTTTCAAAACCAGACTGATCACACACACACACACACACACACACACACACACACACACACACACACACACACACACACACACACACACACATATATATATATATATATATATATATATATATATATATATATATTTTTTTTTTTTTTTTTTTTTTTTTTTTTTTTGTTTTTTTTTTTGTTTGTTTTGTTGCTTAGCTCCAACTGTCAAAAGAGTCAAATTTCTACATAACTTCCTGATCTTTTTCATTGACGTGCGTGTGTGAACGCATAGAAATGAGGAATGATGCTGGACAATTTCAAACATTGTTCATATTTATAGTATAGGCATCAAAAATGGCTAATCATAATCCCATTTCATGCCATTTTGCAGTGAAACCTCAAGGCAATGCACGTTTTGGAGAGATGAGGCTGGAACAAGGCTTCATCAAATATCGTCCATTAAAATTGACACACAGTAATTTATGAATGCCTGTTGCAAAAAAAAAAAAAAAAAAAAAAACGCATTAACGGACAGTTCAAGGCAATCAACGAAAGACCTTGTAATACTGAGCGATAAAGTAGTGCCATGATGGTGGGTGCACCATGTCAGATAACATCAGACTAGAATTTGTAAGTGTATTCCACCACAGAACGGTGCTTTAGCATTTGCACACAGTACACGAATATATCAGGCCGCCAACGATCTGATGCACATGATGGCTGTCCACAACCTAATACTGGACAGCCGAAAACCAGCTCACTGTTGAAATTAACTCTGAAGTGAGGCAAGTCTTAAGTGCCTCCGTGAAAGCCAATTATAAAACGAACCCAAAATCCACTTTTTGATGCGCCATGGCTACACCACAGGATCTGGTAAGGACCACACAGCAGCAGCAAGCGGATTACAAACTGTCGTCTACAGTGCTAGACTGGGGGGGGGGGGGGGTGGGCTTTTTCCTCACAGCCACTGCAATGTGAAAAAAAAGAGGTGATACGCTGAACCACGCCTAAATCTGTCAATGAATTGAACGCTCATTCCGTCAAATAATGTTGAACAAATCCAATACCCTGGACTTCAAGCGCTGAGATGACTGTTGATATAACGGTTAATGCAGCAGCAGGTATTAATGCGCTACTCAGACTATTTTCATTCCAGCCAAACATAGCCATTCCTTGAGAGAAACTTTATTCAACTGTTAAAATACGAAAAGATTGATGTTCTGGTGATGGACAGTTACGGTGAGCTGAAGCAGTTAGAATGATGCACGAGAGTTGAAAATCAACATAACGGGGCACGCTTCTTTCTTTTCAACGATGTTAGATATACCACCACATTTCCAGTGCCAAGGGAAGGAGATGTGCTGAACTGGCTGATGAGAGGCAGATGTAGTTTTCTTCTCATTTTGAGAACAGCATCGTTGTCATGTATAAAAGCATGCATTACTGGAATCTTTAAGGTTTTTTTTTTTTTTGTTTGTTTGTTCTTTTTCCATCTGCTCTGAGCACAGGAAACACTCGCTGCAGTTTTTAGTCATAGCAGCTCTCCACTTGTCAGCGGTATCATAATCTGATTGCAAAAACCAACATATCTGAATGCAATGGTGTCTTCCTTCTGCCCTATTTGCTTACATGTTGCAGGTTCCCAATTCACTCAGTCAGGGAGGAAAGGAAAGCATCAGTGGCGAAGCATGTGTTGACAGACCTGTAAGTTGACAACAATCATGGAGCAGCAAAGCGATGCATTCTCTGTCAGCAAATTTAACTCTCTCACACTGGCATGTTTCGTTCACAGTTCAGGAAGAGACTGGAACTGATGATGATGGGGAGTTCAGTCTGAACATCTCCAAGCGAGCATACATGAAAGTCAGCAGAAGATCCATCACACGAAAATAGTCAGCAATCCATCTTGTGTCATTCAGAAATGGTCATGGCACATTCCCGGTGGTGACAGACTGATATAGAGTATGCTGGAAAGAGTCAATCAGTTTCTGAGACGCGTGAACTTCAGTTCTGAAAATTCATACCTCTCTCTCTCTCTCTCTCTCTCTCTCTCTCTCTCTCTCTCTCTCTCTGGGGACATTGAAAGCAATCCAGGACCCAACAATCCCCTAGTTAAGAGCAACATGAGACAATCACGGTTCACCAGTACAGCAGCAAGTCGCAGTGTCAGCCTGGAGAGGCTGAGCGAGTCCACCACTTCTGAAACTTGCCAGCCCCTGGATCTTACCCTGAGTGATGTCGTGACGACTATGGAAACCATTGGCGACCAGATGAGTGCCAAGTTGGATGATGTGAAGAAGAACTTCGTGATTTACGCGACGATCACTTGGCTTTACAAAACGAACTGAAAGGATTGAAAGTGGAGATGAACGAGCTAAGAACAGAGAACCAGGAACTAAAAAAGACTAACAACGACCTGTGGAGGAGACTGGCCGACTGTGACAAGAACATCGATGATCTGGAGGGGCGTTCCAAACGCAGTCTCCTTTTCTACGGACTTCCTCGAACGGAAAATGAGACCAATGTTCACTGCGAAGGAATGCTCCAAGACCTAATCACCAACAAACTTGACCTCACAGACGACGTGGAGTTTGACCGGATACATCGGCTTAATGGGAAGCCAGATTCTCCCATTATTGCACGGTGCACCTTCTACAAACAGAAGGTGAACATTCTGAAAGCAAAACAGAAACTCCGGGGATCGAATGTTTTCGTCGGTGAAGACTTTTCCAGAGGTGTGAGAGACGTTCGTAGAAGACTGATGCCACACCTAAAGAAAGCTCGGCAGGAAGGGAAAAGAATGACAATGGTATATGATCACCTGTTAATCGACGGCAAAGAGTACTCTGTGGATAGTGCGGATAGGTTGGTGGAAATCAAATAGGAAGTTGGCCGGTTCCCGTGGGACGTTTCTTCCGCGGAGATTTTCAGCCGGGAGTCGACAGCTGACATGACACCGGTGTCATCGCATGGCGTACCTGTGAGTGTCACGAAGCCCGCACGTGCTTTTGTGGGTGACAGCCTGGACTGTGACTCTTCGTGCTGTGACTTGCCGTGCGTTGAACTGACCCGTGGAAGGGGGCGTATCCCAGTGGCAGAAGAACTCGTAAAGTTTCCGAGTGTTCGATTAAATATGACTTTTTAGTTCTGATGATGACAATAAAGGAAAACGCGCCGTATCCTTTCTGCACTGGAATGTTAATGGTTTGCTTTCAAAATTGAATGATAAGGATTTTGTTTCATATGTTTGCTCTTTTGATTTCGTATGTTTAATGGAAACATTACTTGAAGAAATTTTATTCTTATGTATTTTCTGGATTTTCAACATTTTGTATACCTGCTGTAAAATTCACGAAACAGGGGAGACGATCTGAAGGTATAGTATGTCTAATTAGAATGACTTTTTACAGTATGTCGAACAAATTCCTATAAAATCTCGACTCTGTGGTGCATTTCTTATCAAAAAGCAGTTGTTCGGGGTAGATAAAGATGTTCTGCACATCTGTTCGTATGTTCCTTCCGAGGGTTCGCCATATTCTGTTCATTCTGATACTGAAAAATGGTATAGCTCAGTTGGAGGATTACATATCGGATTGTATATTGACTTTCCATGATGTGTATGTGTTGTTCTGTGAAGACATGAACAGCAAGACTTCTAACGTTTCACATGTTTGTCAGAGAATTAATGATGGCAATATTTTTGAGTTGCAATGTGCGAGTCACCATTAAATGTCGGTAAATGTTCTCAGGACAAGGCATTGAGTAATTATGGTAAATTGTTATTTAATATGTGTACTGCTGTAGATTTGTGTATGTTCAATGGTTTGGTAATTGTGATCTTGAAGGTTGCTACACATACGTGCCAGATAGTGGCTGCAGTGTTATTGATTATTTTTGATGTCTTGTGAATTATTTGGGTGTTTTGGTGATTCGTGTGAGCTAAACGTGTGTACACGTACTGAGTCAGATCATATGTCTGTAGAACTCCATGTCAGTTGTGTAGATGATAACTTAAACACTAAACTTAATGGTAACAGTTTCATCTTGGAAAAGTTTGTATGGAATGATGAGTGTAGCAGTGTATTCTGTAATACCTTATCACGAATAGACTTTCAGGAAAAAACATGGCACATGCACTCAGTTTGATTGAGCTTGATGTTAACGAAGCACTGCGTTACTTTAACATGTGTATAAAGGAAGCTGCTGTCTGTATGAAAATTCAAGTAAGGCATAAAGTAAGTAATGAATCCCAAGACTGGTTTGATTCAGAGTATGGTTATTGTAAAAAACACGTTCGTAGATTGACTGGTTTGATTCAGAGTGTGTTTATTGTATAAACCATGTTCGTAGATTGACTGATTTGATTCAGAGTGTGGTTATTGTAAAAAAAAAAAAACATGTTCGTAGATTGTCGAATAAATGTGTGCGTTCACATGATGATGGAGACCGTCACGAGTATCGCAAGGCAAGACGTGAATATATAAGCATTTACAGAAGAAAAAGAGCAAACAATTTAATGATACACTAATTGCAGAATTAATTAATGTCTTCTGTGAATAGTCAGAAACAGTTTTGGGACACAGTGAAAAGGATATCTTTGAAACAAAATCAGCCTTCAAATAACATAAGTATAGGCACTTGGTTTGAACATTTCAAAAACACTGCTGACAAAAGACACTAACACTAATAATATGTTACAGTGTGAATATAATGAAGAACTGGTGAATGATGATTTAAATCGCCCAATCTCTAAAGAAGAAGTTTTGTTTGCCATTAGGAAATTAAATAACACAAGGTTGCAGGACCAGGTGGTATAATTGGAGAATTTATAAAATATGGTTGTAAATCTGATCTCATGTTGAATATTTTGGTAACCCTTTTCAACTCTCTATTTGACAAGGGAATATATCCTGAGAATTGGGGGCAGAATCTATTATTATACCCCTCTATAAGAAAGGAAACGTAAACAATTCTAATAATTACCGAGGCATTTCACTTTGTGATGCTGCCAGTAAGCTATACAACACGATCATTAACTGTAGGTTACAGGAATGGGTAGAAGAAAATAATCTCACGCGAGAATATCACGCTGGATTCAAACGTAATTACTCTACTATAGACCATATGTTTACTCTGATGGCTTTTATTCAGAAACAATTTTCTTTCAATCATAAACTCTACGTTGCCTTTATTGATTTTGAAGAGGCTTTCGATTCTATTAGCAGAAGTATTTTGTGGCCTGTTTTGTTGTTGAAAAATAGTATCCATGGAAAAATATATATAAATCTGTTATAAGTATGTATAGTTGTGTCAAATTTAGAGTGAGAAGTGGCGGAAAATTGTCCGATTATATTATGTGCACTAGCAGTGTTAAACAGGTGACACACGTGTAGTCCCTATTCTATTTTCTTTATTCATTAACGAAATAACAGTTAAAGTTATAGATAATGAGAGGCATGGAGCCCAGTTCATGGACGATTTTTTTTAATTGTTTATACTTCTGGCAGATGATATTGTTTTGTTGTCTGAAACAGTTATTGGTTTACAAACACAGCTGAATAAATTATGACATGCTGCTTTTTCTCTACAACTGACAGTGGATATGCAGAAAAGCAATATAATTGTATTCAGGAAAGGTGGCTATTTAGGTGCAAGAGAACACTGGAATTATAATGGGATACCTATGCCAGTTGTGAATGTCTATAAAATATTTAGGAATTGTTTTTCAACCAAATTAAGTTTAACTTTGCTTGTAAAGATCTAGCAAGCAAAACAAGACATGCTGCTTTGTGTATAATGAGGAAAATATCAAGTCTGGGAAATCAGTCATTTGAAATACTTGTAAAACTATCTGACTCCCAAATCCAACCCATTGTCCAATATGGTGCTGAATCTGGGGTCTGGATAAAGCTGCAGTGATTTGAGAAAGTACACTTGTTTGCTTTAAAGAGATTTCTTGGGGTTTCACTACAAACATCTAATGATCTTATATATGGGGAAACTAATAGGTATCCAATATATCTGAATTCTGCAGTTAGATGTATTCGTTACTGGTTGAAACTGATAAAAATGAACGATTCTAGGTTACCAAAGAAAGCTTATAACATGTTGTGTAATCTGGATGCTAGAGGAAAACCAAACTGGGCAACAAAGTTGAGAATTAAGTTATATGAATTTGGCTTTGGATATGTCTGGTTTAAATCAGGGTGTAGGAGATGAACCGACTTTTATCCGAATGGTTCGTACAAGACTGGTTGATAGTTGATGACAAGAATGGAATTCCCACATAAATTACTAGATTTGATTTGTATGGATTTGTAACTCCTTGCATCGTATTCCGACTTACTTGTCAATGAAATTGGACAGACGTCTGAAATTTAGATTTAGACTGGGAATATCGGATTTCTTTGTTCATCAATTTCGTTACAGGCAACATTACAACTGTGATCTCATCTCTCCATTATGCAAAAATGCATATGAAGTCCATTTTGTATTACAGTGTACTGTACTGCTTAGAGATGAGTGGTCTTACATTACAGACAACTATCTGTATCTAGACTCATCTTACTTATGGCCTGCACTTAAGAGGATGTTTGTTAAAAATTTTGCCTTGTACCTATACAAAGCCTTCAAATTCCGATGCACAGTTTGTTCTTGAGCAAGTGCTGTTTTTCGTTTTGATCCATATGCGTTACAATATCATTTTTGTCAATGTGTAATCCACCCCGTCATAAGGGGCTGTGGCCTATAATGATCAGATCATCCGTCTCCGTCTCTCTCTCTCTCTCTCTCTCTCTCTCTCTCTCTGCAGGATCACGTGACGTGAGCTGAAGCGGCAGGGCGCGTACTGATTGATCTGCGCCAAATTTCACAAGTTTCATCGCAAACATGCCAGTTTCTGAACTCCCAGTAGCTACGGAGAAAGACCTTGAACGCCCGGCTGACGGACAATAACGCCACACACTGGAAAGTTGCAGGAGAAGGAGAAAACAAAACACTGTGGCTGTTTTGCGCCTCAAGCCGGCCACTTTCCAGATGTCAGCAAATATGGCGGTTCCTGTCTTGAACCGCAACACACAGGTTCAGTATTACACGAAGAAACCTCCCAGCCAGATCCGACGAGACCAGCAGAGAGCCCGACAGCAGAAAGAGAAGCAGGCAGGTGATCAACGCGAAGAAGCCACGGCAACCTCTGTGAGTACTCCATCTCCGACTGAAGTGCAACTTGATAACGTGTGTGCACATGACACAGAAGTGAAACACACTGTGGCTACACATTGGTGTCAGACGGATGACCAAGTAAGATTGGAGACTGATATTATGTGCTTGCACGATGGCAATGGAACTTCATGTGAATACATCCACAGTTCTGTCCTCTCTCCACCACCTGACACAGACATCGAACCAGTTTTTAAGAACTTAGTGGCAGGATTCAGTGCCAGTATGGTGAAAAGTTATGTTGCCACCCTGACGGATAAATCTGTGCAAAGACGACTAAGAGACAACGACAGAAACAAATTATTTAGAAACGTTGTCCTTGATCGCTCAAATGAATCGGATATACTGATCTGTGAATCGGACGATCTGGTGCTAGAGTTCCCGTGTACGCCGGATGACAGTGACTGTTCTTTTGGGTTTTGTCAAACAAGATGACAGACACTTGCTGACAGAAGAACGAACAAAACTGGCTAATTTCCGCCGAAGAAAACGTGTCTGCAGAACACAACACGCTAAACATCCAGGCACGTGCTGCACGGACGCTGGAGACGCTACACACGGCCTGATCCTGCTCTACCTAGGATGACAGCCTGTGCTTAAGACTCACGCCGCAGACGGAATCATCATCGCGCGCGCGCGCGCGCGCGTGTGTGTGTGTGTGTGTGTGTGTGTACCTGCAAGCGCGCGCGCACATGTGTGTGTGTGTGTGTGTGTGTGGTGTGTGTGTGTGTGTGTGTGAGAGAGAGAGAGAGAGAGAGAGAGAGAGAGAGAGAGAGAGAGAGAGAGAGAGAGATGTTCTTGTTCCAAAGAAAAGGCATGGCGCCCAGACATTGTTACATCCCTTTAGATGTTTCGTATCATGCAACATTTAGATCAGATCACACTTTTACCATGTGGTTATTGACAGGAAAAACTAATGAGACAGGCAGATAGACAGACAGACAGATCCACCTGTCTACCTTACCTGCTGGCACTCAGGAGGTAGACAGACAGACAGATAGATACATAGATGCTGACGTAGGTAGATAGACAGACAGGCAGAGAGGGAAAACAACGGACAGACAACGCCGTTTGGCCCAATCGACTCTGTGTGTGTATAGAATCTATGTCGGCGCACAGTGGACAGATTTTGCCCATCTGTGTGGTTGATGCCAGTCCACTCGACTGATTCGTTACATCTGTGTAATCCATGTCAACCCAGTTTCGACCCCTTTAAAATGACGACAGCGAGCTGATCACGGGCCCACAGCATTCTTCTTACTACGTCATTTAAACTGACGACAGACTGGCTGTACTCGCGATATGACAAAGGTGTGCAAAACGATATAGCATATGCATGGGTTTAAAGGTACATGCAATTTTATTTAGGAATTCGCAAGAAAGACATCACAAGAGCAGAACTGATCTAGGCAGCCGGCCCACCTGTCTAGCACCACGGTATCGCTCTACACATACAGTCGTGCAAAACAACACGGATTTGCAGGTTATGGAAACAAAAATAAGTCAATACTCACTTTGCAGCATTCACTGGGGTATGTCTTGAATTACCATTTTCGTTTTTCAATCATACAAACCTGAATAATAAACGTCGAACTCGAAAAATGAGCAGATGGGTGTTGAGAGAAGAACAGGGTAGATCTAATTTGCAAATGAGAGAGAGAGAGAGAGAGAGAGAGAGAGAGAGAGAGAGAGAGAGAGAGAGAGAGAGAGAGAGATTAATTGATTGACTGATTGATCGATTGACTTATTTTTAATACGCAAGGATGAAGATTTTAGGTCAAAGCCTAGTCTTACAATCTGTTTTTGTCATGCATACATTATTTCAGGACATATCATTCACACTGACAATTCAACATAGCAACATTGTGACTTAATTCTACAATGAAAGCAAACTAATGAAAGCAAAGAGAGAGAGAGAGAGAGAGAGAGAGAGAGAGCATTCAATATTTATTGTTTCGTGATTATGGCTTTTCGATACGTGTGAATGTGATCGAGTCAGTGGTGAGAAAGATTCGTGCTAATTTCATTAGTGTTCCAGTGAAATCCGTCATTAAAGAACATGAACGAATACACACATTTTCCATGAATAAAGGTTTCGCAGTACCTTGTGCGAAAAGATTCATCCTTTGACTTCACCAGGGCTGGATATAATGAATCTAAGAAAACATGCATTGATTCTTACTCTTGCATTCTGTTTTTTTTCCCCACAAGTTGGGGAATGTAACTGAAAAGATATGTTATCATTTGCGATTTTGTATATATATTTTCACAAGAGATTAAAAAGAAGGAATGATTAGGCAACCTTCAATACTTTACAGATCAAGTGGCCGGAATTTCTGCAAATGGGCATTGGTCTTGTTAACTTTTATCCCCATTTTTCCTCGGCAGGATTGTCGTTTACTCGTCTATTGTGTTTTGGTTACATACATTCCTCACAAAAATCAAAAGCCACTTACCATAGATACCATGTACATACATAGCAAGCTAACAAGTCGGACTTTATAATTTGATGAAGTCTTCCAACCTAAATGTTTCAAGCAAAATACCTCAGAACTAAAGTCCTGAAGATGAAGGTGTGAACGTGGGGCTTAGACTGGAGGAGAGGGAGTGGGTAATAGTGCTCTGGACAGTAACGTAACAGGAACGTGATCACAGTCACTTACCTGGTGTTCTTCTTGCTTGACATATCTGCACAGAGGAAGAAAGTAGCCACGACCACCCCCCCCCCCCCACCCCCCCACCCCACCCACACACACACACACACACTTCCCTCTTCATACAGCCATCCCATGAGGCGCAATGAAGGGGGGAAATGCAGTTTTATTCCTCAGGTACTACTGGAATAGGAACCGTGATAAGTGGTAAATGTGGGATACTGAGGATTGCACAGGGCACATCGGTCTTGGTATTATCCCTTATGGACTACCAAAAGCATGCTCAGAACTGACACTGACCAAAAACGGATAAGACATCAGCAGTCTGAAATCAAAAAAAAAAAAAAAAAGAAAGAAAAAGACATTTTTAAGGTGGTCGTTCCAGCCTATCCTGTTTCTTGGTACCTGTTAAGCATGTAGTGAAAAAAGCCTTCGGGTTTTTGGAAACCTTTAGTCATGGGAACTCGGGAACTGACTTAAAAAGGTTGACTTTTTTTTTTTTTTGTTCGTAAGGGGAGTTCTTTGTGTCGGCAAACACAGCCGTTTTCGACCATACAATAGTTGCTCATAAGACCAATGAAAGCATATGTCACATTCCCGTTTACCTCCATTTCTTTACTGGTATGATTAACCAGTAACAGCAAACTATGTGGAAAAGGAGGGTGTGTTTTTTGTGTGGCTAGTATAGTTAGCTTGTCAATCTCATATTTCCAATCAACCAATCACTTGTGAGCAGTACAATGGGAATTGGTATATATGACTCATTGACAGTTAGCAGAGGCAGTCAAATCTTTTGGCCAGTTTAGTATTACATTAGATAGATCGCTAGTGACTTAGTTATACTCTGCATCAGTGTGGCACGGTAAGAATGCTAACCGATACTATAGAAAATTTTGTAACCCCCCCCCCCCCCCCCCCCCCCCCACCCCGCGCTTTTTTTGTACTCCCAGTTCTTACAGAATAGGGAGTACTTTACAATGGGAACGAAGAAATGCTCTGTGTGTGTGTGTGTGTGTGTGTGTGTGTGTGTGTGTGTGTGTGTGTGTGTGTGCGCGCGCGCGCGTGTGTGTGTGTGTGTGTGTGTGTGTGTGTGTGTGTGTGTGTGTGTGTGTGTGTGTGTGTGTGTTCAAGTCGTTCCAGACAAACCTTCTGGGCCAATATTTCTGAAAATTTGTAGCTATTTTTGCATTATCAAGAATGTATATTTTGCTTTTTTGCATCAATGGAAACTCTCTCTCTCTCTCTCTCTCTCTCTCTCTCTCTCTCTCTCTCTGCTCTTGCATTGATTAAAATTGATATTGTTTTGAATACGTTTAAGCGTGATGTATATTTTTTACTATGCACTATGTACTATGTATATATTTGCTCTTTGTAACAGTGGAAATTCTTCTCTCTCTGTCTCTCTCTCTCTCTCTCTCTCTCTCTCTCTCTGAGTTCAGCTGTGAACATCGAGGGAGTCGGACGCAAAGCTCGAGAGCTCTGAACTAGGCCACGGTTACCTGTGTTTTTACCTTAGCAAAGTGAACAGGTGTCAAATTAGACATGGCAAGCAACAGCGATACGAGCAATGCGGTTGCAGATGGAAAAGATTCTACCTTGACTCAGAGCCCGCCATTGCCTTTCACATTGGAAGATATCCAACGGATCATTGACTCCCAAACGTCTGTATTTAATGATAAACTTTCAAACATCATGTCAGAGATTTCTTACGTCAGAACATCATTACAAAACCTGTCGTGCGACGTGGCAGATCTGAAGCAACGAACTTTGGCGATTGAAACTTCGTGTGAAGAAGTGAAGGAAAAACAGGAAGATCTTGCTGCTACAGTCGACGACCTAGAAGAAGATGTCGTAGAACTTAAGAAAAAGGTTGAAGCTGAGGTGGACAAACTGGAAGAAATGTCTCGAAGGGATAATCTCCGTTTCTTCAACATTCCAGAATCCCCTGATGAAAGCTACGAGTCGTGTGCCGACAGGTAGTAAACATTTTACAAAACACGGTCCCAAACAAAACATGGACTCTTGACGACGTTGTTCGGGCGCACCGCTTGGGAGGTCGTACTAACACCTCTATATCAAACCACGTCCCATGATCGTGAAAATGGCGCGCTGGAAAGACAAAATGGCGGTCCTCATCTCCGGAAGAGAAGCTCTGAAGAAGAAAGGGGTGAAAGTCGCTGGAGACCTGACCACACGCCAGAGAGCCGTCGTGAAGGAGCACAGGGACAGGGCGTGTACGCATACTTCAAGGCCGGCAAGCTGGTCGTCTCTGGTCCTCTACGAACCAGGGGAAACTGGAGCAGGCCCAGACAGGAGGACAAAAACCAGACCAGCAAGGACGACAGGCAAAGGGCAAGACAGCGCGGCTCCTCTCCGGATTCAGCTGGCAAAAGGACCTCCTCTGGTCTCCTCAACCCTGGTGAGCGGCCGTTACGGGGTTCATCGAGGCCATCCACCCCTGCCAAGAGACCCCGCCCACCCAGCTCCCCTGAAATGCAGACTGTCGATACAGAACAAACTGAAAATGTGTGGTTGTGACGTGACGGTCCGGCCTCAAGAAACTCTTCAGATCGTGACGATTCGGTTACTGAATCCAGTGACTCTACAAATTACTGGAGTTAAGCGAGCTATCTTTTCTTTATTGGAACATTGGGGTCTCATGCGAAAATTTGCAGAAAGAGATTTTATTGAACATATAAATAAATACGATGTTTTATGTTTTGTCGAGACTTTTCAACGCGAAAAGATTTCCGTTGTAAACAGTTTACCTGATATATATTTGTTTTTCATCTCCTGCCATCAAACTGTCAACGCACGGTAGGTGTAGTGGTGGGGTTCTGATTTTGGTTAGAAAATGCTATGTTGATTATGTTACAGAAATTGAAATGGATTATGACCATATTGTGTGTGTGTAGATTTGATAAGAGGGTGTTTGGTACGAACTCTGACGTCGTTTTAGTAAATTGTTACTACTGTCCTCCTCATTCATCGCCGTACTATAGAACTGTGCAAATAGAATGTCATATTAATACCATTGAAGAGTGCCTAGCTAATCTAGTTCTTGAAGTAGACACAGCAAACCTCCCTATTTGTGGCGACTTTAATGCCAGGACAGGAAATCTTCAACCTAATCCAGAAATGTTTGAAACTGATCCGGAATATATTAACAGTTATGAATCCGATGCTATAATTCCATGCCGATATGCTGAAGATATTTGTGTAAATGATTATGGGAAAACATTATTATCTATGTGCGTATGTTTGGAACTGATTATTTTAAATGGCTTATGTTCCCCTGAGAAATCTGATAAATTTACATACTTGTCAGCAACAGGTAATAGCACAAATGACGATGTCCTTGTGTCACCAGACTTTCTAGATTACTGTGTCTCTCTTGAAATTCAAGAGAGAGTAGAATCTAACCACATGCCTCTATGTTTGACGCTGAAAACAAAATCAAGTTCGAAAGAAGATTACGAATATTGTTGTCATGTTACAAAATGTGTTTGGGCCAATGACAAGAAAGATTTGTTACTAGAACGTTTGAACAGCCCATTCTTCAAAGATAAACTAACTCTCGCTACTGCAGAGATAGAAGTTTCTTGCGACGAAGCGCTTAATACATTTACAAATGCTTTATTAGATTCAGCATCTTGTATGTGGAAAGATGTAATTAATTCCAAATCAAATTACAGTGATGAAGATAAATGGTACGATAAGGAATGTAAACAAGCAAAGAAGAAAGCCTTGCATGCCCTTCGCAGATACAATAGAAATAAACATCAATAACGAAAAAAAACTTCGTACAACATGGAAAGAAATCATATAAAGGTCTGCTGAAAACAAAAAAAGAAAGAGACTACAAGAGGGACAAAGTACAGAAAATTCTTGAAAATATCCACAGTTCAAAAGATTTCTGGAAAGAAATGAAACTTTGCAAACCCATAAAACATGTTAAAAATAGCATTTCAAAAAAAACATGGTTTGATCACTTCAGCGCCCTGCTAAATGATGTTAACTCTGACGATTTAAATGATCATGACATAAACTTTGTCAACCAAGAAAACAATTTAGACCTAGATGAGCTTAACTGTGACATCAGCGAAACAGAAATCAGAGAAGCTATTAAACATACTAAGTCAGGAAAGGCCCCAGGCCCAGACCAAGTTTTAAATGAATTCCTTAAACTGTCTGAACACGTTATTCCTTTCTTATTAAAATATTTCAACACACTATTTGCTGAGGGTAAATATCCAAAGGAATGGTGCAAGGGCATCATAATACCACTATTTAAAAAAGGCGATCCTGAAAACCCAGGGAACTATCGTGGAATAACTCTTTTAAGTTGCATCAGTAAGTTGTATACGCATATTCTAAACTCGCGTTTAACTAACTGGGCTGAAAACAATCATGTAATACTGGAGTGTCAAGCAGGTTTCCGTAAAGACTATAGAACTACTGATCACATATTTACATTGTTTGCTATTGTCCAACGATATCTTGTACAAAAGAAAAAAACTGTATGTATCCTTTGTCGATTTTCAAAAGGCTTTTGACACGGTCAAAAGAGGTGTATTATGGATGTTTTGGTAAAGTTAGGCGTCAAAGGAAAATTTTACAGGCCTTAAAAGCAATGTATCAATCTGTACAGTGTTGTATATACGCTCCTCAGCAGGTTTTACTGAGTATTTTGAGTGTTTTCAAGGATTGAAGCAAGGTTGCTTAGCTTCACCTACATTATTTTCCTTCTTAATAAACGAGTTAGCGGTCTATGTTATTGACAAAGGTACTCATGGAATTCAGCTTAATCCTGGCGCTACCGAATTATTTCTGTTAATGTTTGCAGATGATATCGCTCTTCTATCATTTTCGCCTCTAGGTTTACAGCACCAACTTAACAATCTGCATCACATTGCTGATAGGTTTGGTTTTGACAGTAAGCTTAGATAAGTCAAAAATCATAGTTTTCCGAAACGGTGGCCACCTTTCAAAAAAAATGAGCAGTGGTATTACGGTGACGAAAAAATGGAAGTTGTTAACTGTTATAGATATCTTGGTCTGGAATTTACTACTCGCTTGAGTTTAAATATTGCCACTGAAAACTTAATTACTAAAGCTAAAAGGTGTGTTGTTGAAATATCTAGAACAATGTGGAGACTTGGGTGTTCATCTCCAAAGGTGTTCTTCAAACTATTCGATACTAGAGTCGTTCCTATGTTGTTATACGCCGCTGAGATTTGGGGTATTCTTGAATTTAATCAAATAGAAAAGGTCCATCTTTTTTTGCGTGTAAGCGTTTTTTAAATGTAAGTCTACATACACCCAATTTTTGTGTCTATGGAGAATTGAACCGCTATCCCCTTACTTGTCCTAGCTAAAGTGAGATGCATAGCCTTCTGGTAAGGTTATGCACTTTACCGAATGACAGATTTGCAAGCATGGCATATTATATGTTGAGATCACTCGATGAAAGAGGGAAAACCACATGGGTTACCCATGTAAAAAACATTCTTTGTACATCTGGTTTTGCCTATGTATGGTTCTCTCAAGGAGTAGGTAATCCTAAAGCTTTTCTAAGTGAATTCAAACAAAGACAAATCGATTTCTTTTTGCAACAATGGTCAGAAAAAATTGAAACAAGACCACGATACAATCTATACAGCTCTTTCAAAAGTGCTCTAGGACCAGAAAAGTATTTTGATCTAATAATTTCGAGATATGTCCGCAATATGTTTATACGATTTAGGCTTGGCGTAACAGAGTTGAAAAGCAACAGATATAGATATACTTCAGATACCCGTTTACTATCGTGTTCATTATGTGCACATTCCCTTGAAGACGAAATGCATTTTCTTTTCTTCTTCTGTATATGATAATCTCAGACATAATTTGCTAACTAGAGTCAATCTAGATCTTTTAAAATTCAAAAAGCTTTCTATCCTTAAGTCTGAATGTGACGATGTTATAATCCAACTTGCAGAGTTTATTTTTTATGCATTTAAACTGAGAAGATCACAGATCAGTGCCTGACTGGCTGGTATTAAACAAGGTGATACAGCCAAATTGCTACCCCATAACACTTAACTAGGCCGAAGACCTCTGTCTTAACACATGGGTATGATACCTTTTCCGTACCCTCCAAATGACTTTCCTATTTATGCACTTTTGGTTTTATTGCATAATTTTTTTGTATCGTTTGGTGGTTCCTTTTCTTTTCCTTTTTTTTTCTTTTTTTTTTTCCACTTGCGTGAGCTGAAGAAAGGTTGGTGCATACGTAATTACTATTATGTGAACCCCACATGTTTATGGGTTCCATGTGCCTAAACATTAAACCAGTTTGAGTTTTGAGTTTGAGTCTCTCTCTCTCTCTCTCTCTCTCTCTCTCTCTCTCTCTCTCTCTCTCTCTCTCTCTCTCTCTCTCTCTGCCTCCCTCCCTCCCCCCTCTCTCTTTCTGTCTTTCTGGATTTATTAAAATCAATATTATTTCATCACTTTTTTCCTTGATATACATGTTTTGCATTATCAACAAAGTATATTTTGCTTTTTGAATCAACGGAAATCTCTCTCTCTCTCTCTCTCTTTCTCTCTCTCTCTGCACTTATTGAATTTCAATGTTTTATATTTGATGTGCATGTTCTGCATTATGAACAATATATGTTTTTTGTTTCTTGCAACGATGAACTCCTCCTCTCTTCTGTCTCTGTCACACATTATTTCAACATGTTTATCTTTGATACACATTTTGTATGATTAACAATGTTATACTTTGCTTTTTTGAATCAATGGAAACTCCCCCCCTCTCCTCTCTCTCTCTCTCCTCCTCTCTCTCTCTCTCTCTCTCCTCTCTCTCTCTCTCTCTCCTCTCCTCTCCTCTCTTCCTCTCCTCTCTCCCCTCTCTCTCTCCCCTCTCACTCTCTCCCCCTCTCTCCTCCCTCTCCCTCTCCTCTCCTCTCTCTCCCTCCTCTCCTCTCTCTCTCCTCTCTCCCTCTCTCCCTCTCTCTCTCCCTCCTCCCCCTCCTCCTCTTCCCGTCTCTTTCTCCCCTTCCCCCTCTCCCTCATCTCCTCTCAACTCATCTCCTCCTCTCTCTCTCTCCAAGCCTCTCTCTCTCTCTCCTCTCTCTCTCTCTCTCTCTTCTCTCTCTCTCTCTCTCTCTCTCCCTCTCCTCTCTCTCTCCTCTCTCCCTCTCTCATCTCCCTTTTCATTTCTCTCTTTGTCTCTCTCTCTTTTTCTCTCTCTTCTGCATTCATTCATACATTATTTCAGTACTTTTTACTTGAAATACATGTTTTGCATCAATCAAGAATGTATATTTTGGTTTTCTGCATCAATGGAACCTCTCTCTCTCTCTCTCTCTCTCTCTCTCTCTCTCTCTCTCTCTCTCTCTCTCTCTCTGCATTAATTAAAATTGATATTGTTTTGAATACGTTTAAGCGTGATGTATGTTTTACTATGCACTATGTACTATAGTAAAAGAGGCAGATAAAGAATTTCTGGAAGGGGAGATTACGTATGCTGAGGCACATGCTGCTCTGAAAGAAATGAAAAACAATAAAAGCCCCGGAAGTGACGGCTTTACTACCGAGTTTTATAAATTCTTTTTTCGTGAAATTGGTATTTTCTTGGTCCGTTCATTGAATTTCGGATTCTCATCAGGACAGATGTCGGTTACTCAGCGGTTGGGTATAATTTCTATGATACCAAAAGATAACTAACCGAAACAGTTTCTATAAAAAAAAAACTGGCGCCCAATTTCTTTGCTGAATACTGCATACAAGATAGTTTCATCATCCATCGCTAATAGATTCAAACCTATGTTACATAACTAATTAATAAAGATCAAACCGTTTTTTTTAAAGGAAGATACATTGGTGAAAATATTCTGCTTCATGATGTGTTGTTAATTACTGAAAAACAGAATATCCCGGGCCAGACTCTTACAGTAGACTTTGAGAAAGCCTTTGACTCAGTATCATGGAGGTTTATAGATAAGGTTTTGGATTTTTTTTAAACTTTGGACCCCATATAAAAAACGGATAAAAGCTTTTTTTTATAATAATATAACAACCTGTGTCTCTGTTAATGGGAATTACATCCCCTTCTTTAAAATATGCAGGGGAGTCAGCCAGGGGGATCCTCTATCTCCTTATTTATATCTTTTTGTGTGCTGAAATTTTGTCCTTATTAATGCGTAAGAATAATCAAATTAAAGGATTAGCTATAAATGGCAAGGAACATCTATTGTCGCATTTGCAGATGACACAACTATTTATTTAGACGGAAGTGAAATGTCTTTCCGAGAAGCAGTTTGATTACTAGAACAATTCACATTAATGTCGGGTCTAAAGATAAATCATGAAAAGACAAAACATAATTTGGATTGGCAGCATGAAAACCTCCTCCATAAGATATATGAGGGATAGGAACTTTTGTTGGGATCCCTGGATTTTTGCCGTACTTGGGATCAAATTTTCGACCAATATTGATAGTATTGTCGATCTTAATTTTGACAATAAGCTTCTGCAGATTAAAAGCGTTAGCTAAATGGAATAACAGACTTCTAACACCTTTTGGAAAAAAAAAAACTGTTATAAAAAAACTTTGGCAATGTCAAAAATCGTACATTTATTCAGTAATCTTCCAGATCCCAAGGATAATTTTTTACAGGAACTTGACACATTGTTCTTCAAGTTTTTGTGGGATAGGAAATCAAATCGAGTAAGTAAAGTAAAAAGTGTGTGTGTCAAAATTATGAAAATGGTGGATTAAGAGTGTTGAATGTTTTCGTATTCTTGTCGTCTGTTAAAATATCCTGGTTAAAAGGATGTTTCTATGGCAACCCTAATAACCTTCAGGAATTTGCCTCTTTCTTTGTTCCAGGACTGGACAAACTTAAAGTGCTGGGTAATGAATATGTCAATACATTACTGACTAGAACAAACAATACCTTTTGGAGGAATGTCCTCAAACATTAAAAAAAAAATCTTTAAAATGTCTATCAAGTAATATTCATGATTTGTCTCTGATTGTATTCATTATGATATTAATATATTAAGAGATAGGAGGATTGTTTACGTAAACAATGGGTGGAGGAAGGTATATGGCAAGTGAGAGATTTGATGAATGAAGAAGGAGTTTTCCTCTCATTTGAAAACTTCTGTAGAAAAGTTCCCAATGTAAAGACTAATTATTTACTGTTTGCTGGTGTTATCGAGGCAGTAACGACATATCAAAATAAAGTCCAATGCACATTGACGCCAAGGTATAAATGACAGGATAAAAAAAATTGGACAATGATTTTAAAAGGGAATAAATATGTATATTCAGTCCTTGTCGACTCGCCCATTCGTCCTGCAGGTCTCAATAAATGGAACACCTACTATGCAAACTTGACTTGGAAAAACATATTTAGATAATGTCTAATTTCCACCACTGACGCACAGTTAAGATGGTTCCAGTATAGATTGCTACTTAGAATCCTTCCGACAGGCAGATATCTATTTCTTCGCAAAATTATTGAATCGTCTCTGCTGTGTTTTGTGTGATGAGGAAGAAGAAACTATTATACATTTATTTTGGAACTGTCATGCTGCAAAAAAGCTTTTGGAACAGTCTGGAGAGACTGCTAAATAGTTCTTGTGAAACGTGTGTTAATCTAACTTTTTTCTGAAAATCTTATTTTATTTGGGACCAGTGAGGGCGTTATCACTGATAAGGTGTTAGATCTGATACTGTTATTGGCTAAATTCTATATCTACAAATGCAAGTTGAAAAGGAACAAAAACACGCATTGCTGCTTTTATCGGGTTACTGAAACAAAGATGCTCAATAGAGTGCTACTGTAATGCAACGAAAGGGGGAAAAGTGATTTTTGATCATCAATGGCTCCCGTGTACACCTCTGATAGATTTTTAAGACTTTGTTAAAAAAAATATGCTTTTCAGTTATCTCCTTTTTTTCCTCTCTCGTCTCTTTGTCCCCACGGTGCACACGTCATTGACATCTTTGCCTACCACCCAGAA
>JADBJO010011801.1:12500-22500 GCA_016801955.1 Conus betulinus
GATTGTAAACATAAATGATGCTTTGTTGAATTCCAATTGCTTACTCAGAGGAAGTAACTATGTTCAGCGCTTTTAGTTTTCGTCTGTTGTTAGAGATACAGCTGGATGGAGTAGCTTTGCTGCACGTCTATGGAGAGAATAAAGCTTTTTTTTTTGTGGACGTCACTACTCCCGTCCCACTCTGTTGAAGCGTAATTGATACGTGACATTATGTGTGCATTGAAGAAAAGTTTAAGCACATTACTGTTGACGTAGCGCTTTAATTGAGATAACAGGAAAAGGTGTTTTGAGACTACCTTGCATACGCTATTGAGATGACATTGCCATTTCAAATCTTTATCTATCGTTAACCCTAAAACACGATGCTCATCTACCTGCTCGATAGAAGTGCCATTCAACTGAAGTTTTAGGCAAACAGGAGTCAACCGGTGGTTTTGGCGGGTAGCTATAATCATAGATTTGGTTTTGGCTGGGTGTATGACCATTGAGTTTGAATGACACCAGTCTGACACGCCGTTTAGACTTACCTGGAGAGAAGTTTCTACTGTTTGTAGACCACTACCATTCGTTTGGAGTGACGAGTCATCAGCAAATAAATCTGTCGTGACCTTTTCATCTGATACGGACAATGGTAAATCATTGATGAAGATGCAGAATAGGAGGGGGGCCTAGTACTGCCTGTGGGGGACTTCATGTCTGACAAAGTCTGAAGTGGAGGTTTGCCATTAAGCACTACATACTGAGTCCTATCGTTCAAGTATGATGAGATCGTCGGGTTATGGTTCAAGTAGACAGATAGTTTCTTTAGAAGAATGGAACGATCAACAAGATTAAAAGTCTTTTTTTGAAGTCAAGAAAGACAACCCCTGTCATTTGTGATTGGTTCATATTTGAAAGCCATGAGTCACACATTCGTGATAATGCTGTGTGGTAGGAATGATTAGATCGGAATCCAGATTGGAGTGGATGAAACAGTTTGTTTTTTCTCCATGAACTGAGATACGTGTGTGTGTGTGTGTGTGTGTGTGTGTGTGTGTGTGTGTGTGTGTGTGTGTGTGTGTGTGTGTGTGTTTTCAAGGGGTTAGGATAGAATAGATAGCAAGGATATAGGTCTGAAATTATTTGGATCCAACAAATCATTTGATTGTGGAAGGGGGATAACTTTGGCGATTTTGAACGCCTGAGGGAAACCATTAGTTTCAATGGATAAATTATATATGTATGCAAGAGACTCAACAATGTAAGGTAGCGCGAGTTTGAGAAGAAATGTGGGTATGTTACCAGGACCCATGGATTTTTTATTCTTTAATTGCGCTATGTGCATTCCTACTTCATGTACAGCAAGAAGGGGAATTTTGATTGAGTTACTGTATCCACGTTTTTATGTGCAAAATGATATTAGGGAAGTCGGACATGTATGTTCATTTGGTGCTCTTATAGTCTGTGAAGTTTGAGTAAGGGTGTGTGATAATGACAGGAAGTGGGTATTAAATTCGTCCGGGTTGATGTTTGTGCTAGATTTTTGTGAATCTGTACGCTTGTTGCGTACAATAGCGTTTATTGCCCTCCATGTTGGCGCTGTGGTTTTTGCATCCGTTATCATTTGACTGAAGTAGTCTCGTTTGGCTTTTTCAACTTCGTTTGAAACAAAGTTTCCCTGCTCTTTGTATCTGTCAAACAAATTTACTGCCTTGAGTTGGTCACGTAGAACCATTTCTTGCAGCAATTCTGGTGTTAACCACGGGTTCATCTGCGGATGCCTAACTCTTTTTTGATGTAACGACGCGTGTTTATTTATGATGGTGAGAAATGTTTGGTACCAGAAGCGCAGTGCATCATTGACGTCTGAGTAATTATAGGTTAAGTGAAATGGGGAAATGTTTAAGTCATAGAGGTATGCTGTTTCATTAAACTTTTTGAAATAGCAGTATTGGATGGTCGTGTGACCTTTGGGTAGTTTTTTTTGGGAGCCTTCAGGACCACGTGCAGAAGACTGGACAATGATTACTAGAGAGAGAGAGAGAGAGAGAGAGAGAGAGAGAGAGAGGGAGCATGGAGGAGTGGGAGATGATTATTACAAGGTGGAAAGCGATTTTGAATCTGGTTTCAAAGAAGTGACTGAGGGCGGAAAATGAAGCAAGATTTGGATTTAGAAAAAGAAGGGGTTAGTTATCGCCACAGATACAGACAGGACAAAACACAATGCTTTTCGACCTCTTGGGTCTTCTTCAGACAAAAACAAACAACAAATCAAGACAATGAAAACGAAGAACAAGCAATAACTTTTTTCTCATATTTGGCGCTAAATGTTTGTTCAAGGAGTATTTGGGTCAGTACATGTTTCACAGAAAAATATAGTATAAGTGTATCCTCAGTCGTACCACAGTCCTTCTTCTACTCTTTCATCTCAAAATTTTTGCGCCAAGTATAACATAAGTGATTGCTGGTTCTTCGTTTTTCATTGTCCTAAACGTTGTTTGTTTTTGCCTGAAGAAGACCCACGAGATCTTAATGCAATATGCTTTGTCCTGTAATCTGTTTGTGTGTACTGTCTTGTGGACTAATACTTCTTTGTAATATTTGCCTCAATTTCCGCCCTCAGTCACCTCGCTTTAAAACTAACTATACATTTTATGTTACTACACTTGATCACAACAAAAAAACACCAGTTCTCTGCCAAATTTTCGTCTTTACTTGACTTCATCAGGGCTGTCACCTTGAAACACCTAGTAGTCCTCCTTTGACGTTTATCGTGTCATACGTCATCGTCTATACGTATTTATGGTCTCTCGTTTATGTCGTCAAACCTGGAAGATTTTTGTTCTGTGTTTCTTCCTTTCTCTCTCTCTCTTTTTCCTTTCTCTGTTTTGTTTTGTTTTGTTTTTCTCTTTCTTCCTTTCCCTCTTTCTTTCTTTCCTTCTTTCTTTTTCTTCTTTTCATTCTTTGACCAGCTGAGCTCTCTAGTCCCATACATTTAGGCCGTCAGGGTGATTGTGTTTCAGTTTGTGGCAGATATTGACAGTATTGCGGATATTCACAGCTTACAGCGTAGTGGGAGGAGTGAAGGTGGAACAACCTAAAGACATTTGTGAACTTGTGCAAGAAATGTGTTACAGTCAACAAATGTGTACGGTCAAGCTTCGTCGAAACCGTTCTCCATAACCATTCCGTTAAGTTTTACCTGATTGTTCTTCGCTACATCTTACCTTGACTTCCTTGACAAACATCGGCGGAGCGAGGAAAATTCTGTCCATACTGGCTGGAGGGATTTAGGGATATCTCCTTTAAGTTGGAGGAATAAGTCTGATTTTCAGTCTTTAAAAAAAGTCCTGAGCAATCGAAATGATTCAAAGCCTAGCCACGAGGCAACCGTGGATTCAAAGCTTGTATCTGTTGTCATCTTTTGTTAGAAGTGAGTCCGTCCAAATAACAGAGCCAAATACCAGAACGGCCAATTACAAGACAAAAGACAGACATGTTTCAAAACCTCATAGGTCTTTTCTCCAGGCAAGATAAACAACAATCCAGGACAATGAAAACAAAGAACGAGTAATCACTCATCTTCTCAAACTCGTTTAAACGCCCATCTTGCGCCAAATTTGAGTTAAGACTACGTGATTCAAACGCGCGGAATGTTATAAAAAAGAAGTGATTGCTCGTTCTTCGTTTTCATAGTCCGAGTGTTGTTTTATCTTGCATGAAAGAAGACCTATGAAGCTGAAACGCGTCATGTTTTGTCTTGTAATTTGTTTGTTCCTGGTTGTCTGATGAACACATAATGATAATTCTTTTTAGATTTGTTTCAATTTCCCCTCCAAGCTGTCATCTCACTTTGAAAAACTAGTATTTTTTGTTACCACTAGCATAACAACACTGATGTCTCTGGGTTTTACTAGATGTATGAATTGTAGGCTGTTACCTGTTGTAATGGTCACTGACCCCTTTGTTGCATGAAATTGTTCACATTGACTCCATGGCTGGTAAATCAATAAGATGTCCGCCATATTCATAAAAGCCACAGATATCTTCTAAAATCTTGAAAAGCTGCGTAGTCACCAAAATAGAATTCTAATGATTCGCCACATGAATACAGATTCGTATTCTCTGAAGAAGAATAATTATGAAATTGAAACATGGTCTTTAGGTTTTTAAGATGCTTTTAATTTCAGATTTCAAGAATAACTCCTAGTGCGTCCGCCAAAAGTAAGGACAAACAAATTACAAGACAAAACGCCCTCTTAGATCTTCTTCAGCAAGCTAAACAACGTACAGGACACTGAAACCGAAGAAATTCAATGCCAATCTTTCGCCGACATTGAGAAGCAAATTGATTTCGCGTTCTTTGTTTTTTTTCATTGTCCTGAACGTTGCTTATCTTGCCTCTGAGCCGAAAAATTAAGATGTCAAAACTGTCGTGTTTTATCTTATAATTTTGTTTGTCCTGGTTTTAGCAGACTCACCAGGAATTGTTCCTGACATTTATTTCAATTGCCACCCGCAGTCATCTCACTTTGAAACAAAGTTAATTTCAAGTTATTTTAGGTAGGTGAAAGGAGTAGACGTCACTGCCTACCCCATCAAATAACACAGATTGTTGTGGGGAATTGTCCCGCCCCGTAAGTCCAGTCTTTCATGTCTAGAGGACAGTATCTGTGGAAAACTAATCCTGACATGTGAGTGGGAGGTACACCCAACACTCACCCAAAACCACGTAACTTCTAATGTATATCACTAATGATCCCTACCACTGTAAATCCACTTTCAGTTCTGTGTTAGATACGCGGGATGTTTCTGTTGCACGCAGAGAAAAGCAAACTCCAACTGAAAACCCGACTGCATGTCTTCCCACTGTCCATGTACTGCGCCCTTCACTGACATCTTCACGTTTGTGGTGTTGAGAATACCACGAGATTATAAGAGATACGACTCTCTGCTGACACCTTTTCATCGAATCGTTGCCATTGCCAAGGCTTCTGATAATCATCCCATCCAGAGTACACAAACTGACTTAAGCTAGGCGTAAACCAACAGTTCTTTCCACGAAGGAGAATTTGTTGGATGTCACTGCTGTCACAGAAGAATTGTTGGTATGTCTTTACATTGAAAACGAAGAGAGGAAAGTTACAAGCGATCGTTACAAGACTGCTCGCTGTCTTGTTCATAATAATGGATTTTTTTTAACCTGTGCTTTCTGTCCCCTCACTTCTCTCCCTTCCCTCCTTTATCCCCTTACGCTCTCGGCCCTTCCCCCTTTTCCTCCTTCCCCTCTTTTGATGATTAAGGCATGTATTGTAAACAGATGCGTGATTGCTGTGTAGATGGTCCTTTACTGAGATTGCTTCTTTAAGTAGGAAACAAAAAATGTTTGTAAAAACCGAGAGCACAAATGGCATCGTCTGTATGATCTTATTCTAGTTTGTGAATCACCTGGTCTGCCTCTTTGTCTTCCATAGAATAAGAAAAAACATGTACTGAGGTGCCTCTCTCCCCGTCTTCCTTCAGTCTGCCTGTTGAAGATGCATGGATTGACCGCCATTCACACACACACACACACACACACACACACACACACACACACACACACACACACACACACACACCACACACACCACACATGCATGCATGCACATGCACATGCACTTCTGCACACGCACATACAATATGCGCACGTATGCACACAATACGCAACCCACAAGCGCGCACACACGCGTGCACACTCTCACACTTATGCATACGCATATGCGCACATCATGTACACACACACATGCGCTGGAACCCCAACATATAGGCCCGTGCTCACACATCCATACGCATACATGTATACATTTCACTACACACCGTACAATGATAAAAAAACAATGGCACAACCAGTGTTAGGTAGGTACTCAAGTCTAACCAGCGCGTTGGGCTAATGCGTAGGTCGGACATTTGCTAAATCCGTAGCCACGAGACCCTCTTCTTAAATTCACTTTTCTTAGGTACTGTTTCATTTATCCATCAGCTTTAAATCATGCACGCAGAGTGTGGTCTCAAAATTTAGCGGAAACGTCGGTGGTGTAGCGTATGTGGAACTAGTCCCCCACGCAGTGGACGACCTCTTGATGAAACATAAAACTGAAAATGAAGCAGGACGGCGATTTCTTTAAATACGTTGGACTGATATCATGACATCTGTAGTCAAAGAATATGAAACATGTTGTACCCACGTTTCAGAATGTTTGATGATAGGATCTTAACATTCCTTTCCAGAAGGTCACAAAATCGAACGAAACAATCTGGGCATCTGTATTTTGGGTGTATGGCTAAAGGTCACGCTCCCTCTCCCCTGCTAACCTCACTGCTGCCATGCTCCTCGCTCCTGCTGCGAAAGCCTCATCCCTGTACTCCTTCCCTCCAACCAACGAAAGATAGATCATATCAAAAAACAATAACAAAATCAACAACATCAATAGTAACTCAACCAACGGGCAACAAAACAATAACAAAAACAACAAGGGACACTATTCTCCCCACCCCCCACCCCTCCCCGTAACCGCTTGTTATCCCCATCTTCTCCTGAAGAGTAAGTCATTCAAATGAACAATGCTCCGCACAGAGTTTATCAAACTTGAGAACTTGTCTATATTCCTCTGCTGACTCTCTTCCTTCCGTGAGATTTGCATTAATTATTCTGATGAGTTCGGGGTGACAAGAAGTACATGAAGACCTTGAAAAAAACCGCTCTTGTCCGCTAAACTGATACTGTATATTTCAGAACTGCTATCACTTTTACTCTAAACAATTGTCCTCGACTTACTGACCTAAAATGTGCGTAGACAATAACTAACGAGTCGAACAAGGCTTTATCAGTTCTAGATTCATTACTGCCAAGCCATGCATATAGGCTTGCATATTATGTTTGACGTTCTGCATGTGGCATGTCAAGTGACATTCACACTGTCAGTTTTAATGCATGAATTTATGATAATAATAAAACAAAAAAAAAAAAATCAGTAAATAAGGAATTCAGTGCACGTAGTGTGGTACAATGGTGTCATAGGTGAAAATTTGACGGCTTGCCAAATCCGAGGTAGGTGAAATTGGACTTTTGGCAAATTCTGTAAAAAGGACGGGAACAACTGAGTAGATGAAACTGCACGGGTCAGGGGCCGCCATCTTGCTAATTTGAATAACAAAGCGTAGGTGAAAATGGAATAGGTGAAATTGGACGCCAAATCCAGTTTCACCTATCCCAGTTTCACCTACGGTCTCAGGAAAGGCCGATTTCACCTACTGTGATGTATCTTAAGGGTCAATTTCACCTAGTGACTGTTGCTGGACAGGTCTTGTAATTTGTAGTCATAACTCAGTTGTTCTCCTCCATGGTCTGCTCCACTGTGACTCTGAGGGTTGCGATCTGGTCTGTACAGGAATGCTCTTTCCTAGAGCCGGCTTGCTCGTCTCGCAGTGTCTTGTCAAGTGAGTCTTTCATTTTGTCAAGGATGATTCTAGTGAGAACCTTGCTGGGGATACACATCACTACATTTCAAAGACTGATTTCCGTTCATCCTTTTCATCAAGACAAAAAAATATTCATTATTAACAGAAACAGCCCTTAAATACATATCAAAACGATTTCTGTGCATTCTTGTTTATCAACAGATGGATGTTCATTATACATATCAAAGGATGGTTTAGATACATATCAAAACGATTTTCTGTTTATCTTCCCACATCAAAATTCAGAATACATCAGAAGGATTTCCGTTGGGCCTTCCACAACAGAATTCAGAATAGATCTTCCAACTATTATTACACGATCACTTCCGGAGCTTACTATCATTTGCATCATTGTAATACATGAGCGAAAAGGGATAAACAACACTTTTTTTGCATCATCATAATACTTAAGCAAAAAGGAATACAACACTTCTTTGTCATAAAGCAATGAACTAGCTAAGCCACCCCTTTTCCGATCACCTATCAACAACAACACTTTTTTTCTTCTTTCTATTCAGAGAAAGATAAACACACTTTCTAAAAACAATTCCTCCTATCACCCAATCAAGTCAAAAGATATATCAAAGGACAACAAATACTATTTTTTTTAAAGACCTTCACTAGGCGCTGAGAAAGTTACGGTCGTCTATAGGAGAAGAGAACGATTTCGGTTTGAGATTTCAATTTACTAATAATGGAATACCTGACTGCCACAGAAACCTGTCTGCAGTCCCTCTTCGGCCACTGGAATGTTGTACTGCCGGAATTGCTGTAGAGACTGCCCGACCCTTTCAGCTCACCTGGCTTATACAGAGTGCAGGTCAGCAGCCATCAGGTAAACTGGCCAACCGGATTTCCAGTGAACATGTTCCGGCAAACGCTTTAGTACAAATTGTGACCGGACAAAAAACGGTCCGTCACACAACAGCTTTCCCGTTCTTCAGATTGTTGAGTGCCTTGTGTATCTCGGTCTTCGTGATTTCTCTGGTGTTGATGTCGAGGTCTTCAGGCTCCAGCTGTAGTCTGTCTTCTGGTGTGGGTCGACTTTCCACTTCCAGGAAGTGTTCTTTCCATCTCGCTAGCTGATCTTCTGTTGAGGTGAGGAGTTTCCCTTCCTGTCCCACACTGGTCTGTTGGGGTTGCTGCGTCGTCCATTGAGGAGTCTTGTGGTAGCATACAAGGTCTTAAAGTCTCCCTTGCCGGCTGCTTCCTCTCTGCCTCGACTGCGATGGTGTTGATGAATGCTCACTTGTCTGCACGTAACTGTTTCTTGACTTCCTTTGCAACTGTGGTGTGTCTAGTTGCAGCTCTCTGTGTTTCTGTTGACGTGTTTGCCTGGTTCAATTCTCTTTTTGGTTTGTTTTCTCTCTTCCACCTTCTGCCAGGTCTCATCACTGATCCACAGCTTTCTGTTCTTTTGTGGCAATCCCAGCTCTTCTTCGCATGCTCCCACAACAGCGTCTTTTATGGTTGTCCATGTGTCCTCTACTGTATCTGCCTGATCCATCTGGAGAAATTCAAAAAAACGATTGTGGAGTAATATCTGAAATGCTTGCTTCATGTTCTGGGTTTTCAACTTCCCGATATTGTATTTCACTCTTGGGTTTTGTTGCTTCTTTCCTTGCGGAGCAACTACGAGGTGATGGTCTGATCTGATGTCCGCGCCACGTTTTGCTCTCGCCTCCTGCAAGGAACTCCGGAACCGTTGTCTCACAATGACGTGATCTATGTGATTTCTCTGTCTGATGGTCAGGTGACACCCAAGTGGCCTTGTGGCAGCGCCGGTGTGGGCAGAGCGTGCCACCGATCACAAGGCCGTTGACAGCACAGAAGTCAGCGGGCAACTCTCCATTCTCTTTCATGTCACCTGGTCCATGTTGTCCCATCTCCCGCTCTCTGTCAGTGTTGTCTCTCCCGACCTTGGCGTTCATGTCCCCCATCAGGATGAGCATGTCCCGTTTCGGAATTTGTCGACGACTGACTGGAGCTGTGGGTGGAGTTGGCCTCGTCTTCCTCCCCCGCAGTGTTAGTGGGGGCGTAGCACATGACAAGGGACACCTTCTAGAAACGGGACTCAAATCGCGCGGTGATGATGTGGTCTGACACTGGTTCCCATTCTATCAGACTCTTGGCGGCCTGCTTGGGCAGCAGGAGGCCCACTCCGGCTTCGTGGTGGTCGTCTTCGTTCTCCTGGTCAGAATAAAGCATTGTCTCTCCTGTCTGAAGCTTAGTCTCCCAATGAGAGTTCCATCGGACTTCGCCCAGGCCGGGTATTGTGAGATGGTTACTGGTTCATCTCCCTCACCGCTTGTTCACATCGTCCAGTCCTCCCGTAGCGTCCTCACATTTCACGATCCAAGCAGAATGGGTCTCTTCTGTGATAACAGCTTCGGGGCGTTCATCAAGGTTGTTCTCAGGCGCGAAGCTGGGTTGTCGGCTCTATAGCTTCCTGATGGGTTTGGCTGCAGTGCGTCATAAGTCGCCTAGGTGGAGCCCCAGATCCCCTACAGACTGAGTTGGT
>JADBJO010011801.1:27500-30581 GCA_016801955.1 Conus betulinus
CATAAAAGCTATTCCTAGCGGAAGGATTGGGGGAGACAGATAGAAGCATCGACGTGTAGAGACCTGCTGCTTGCATTGCCAGCGCCGGCTCCTTGCACCTCTAGTAGTCTTACATTGATCCTTCATGCATGATCTGTGAGATGGTTGTGCACGCTCCGACGTCAGTATCGCGTACATTTCATTCTGCATCTGCACCGTCGTAGTTTTCTTTTTATTTATATCCTTAAAAGGATACTGGCGTTCAGAATGCTGATAGAACACCGCTGATCTTTTCTTGTCAGCTCATTGAAATTCCTATGCCCGATGCTTTTGTATTGAGCGACCTATGAAAGGTAAACCCTCAGAAACACTGTCAACACGCATCCAAATATTCACTGATTTGACAGGCATTCCTTGTTTGGATACCGTTCCCATTTATTAAATCATGAATTTTTAAAAGTTTACCGGTCGTCCCCCCCAATTTTTAAACGATCTTCAGCGTTGAACGCTCTGCTTACACGTATTGACCATACGACCCATGGTGACCCTCCCTTGTCATGATTATAGAGATCGTGATTGCAATGCTTGTAGGTAAATCGATGACATTACACAGAGGACACGCATGTAAGCACAATCTTAATTTAAAAAAGTAAACCAATCTGGATTGGTGCTTCCGAACATAGTAGTAGGGAAAACATTGTCAAAAGGCGACATGGGCTTCCGTCAGTCAATTCGACTTGGCACAGATTTGAACTTAAAAAAAGGCTAGAATCTGAAGAAAAAAAAAGGACGTGAGAATAAAGACAATATAAATTTGACTATTGAAACTCTTCACAGCTTCGTCCAGGGACTATCGGGAAGCCCTCCGGAAGTGCAGATCTGCTAGTAGTGCTTGTTCCGAACCTATTCGATCGCTGGGGGTGGACCCATCATGGCAGACTGGCGCTGTGGCTCACAGCTCTTGCGTCAAAGAGAGACACAGCCACCAAATATGAACCATAGTGCGGTGAAGATCTCACCACCAAAGTTTTCCAGATCAAAGCATAGAACAAAAAAGTGCTACGACGGAGCGCGCTTTTAGCGCACACACAAGATCTGTACAGCCTGCGCACACACAGGGTTTCGTGAAGGTGAGGGGGAAAACGTAACGACTGAAAAAAAAAACAAAACCGTCGTCACCATCGCTTGGGTAAGGGGTATGCAGATATTCATACGTAATCGCCTCGAGGCGTCTGACGGTGCGTGTGGGCCGGGGGAATAAATGTAACACAAATAACAGTACAAAACACTATTGGTCGAGTGCACAAGCGAACCAATAACAGACTGCGGAAAGGGTTGCTCGGGGGCAGGTAGACTGTAAGAAAAACAGCACATTAGGGCACAGTGTAGTGAATGTGTCGTGTGACGAGTAACTACAGCGGGAAAGCACACCCGGTGACTATAATAACAGTACCCGCAAAGTTTCACGGAAACATGTGCGTCGCGTACACATTCCGATGTGTCATAGACCGTTAGGGACGCGTGTGACCCACACAGTGTGTGAAACAGAGGACGAACGAAACACCGGTAGTGCAGCCAAATAGTGAGCGGAACACAATGGAGGGGAACAGACCTACATGTTGGTAGAACAAGAGGCGTAACACAGTACGGTCTGCAAAGATTCGCTAAAATCTGAGCGCTCAAGATCGTCTTAAGGCCGGAGAACGGCTCAAACTAAAACACGGGGGCATCAGCCGTGACACAGTGACAACAACACAATAATGGACAGCGACTCCCAAGAGGTAGCTGCCAACTCTCACACAATTCCGACCATAAGAAGAAAAACGTAGCCGTGTAACAGAATAATCGGAATGAGTAAAATAACTCGGAAACAAGCCACAGCGGCCCAAACCCACATGACAGTCACAAGAGAGCGCACAACCAGACCATAGGCTTAATACACTAACGAAAGAAACAGGAGCGTTGGTTGTACAGGTACGACAGTGGAGTGCTGCGGAGTAGACTAAGGATGTGGCGGATCGACTCGCCAAGCGACAGACGAACCTACCTAGCAAAAATTGCAAAAATGAAACGTCCGTTCTGAGAGACCGAAAAAAAAAAACCGGTAGAAAAATCGTGTAAAAAGGGGCCGTGAAACGGGCTAAAACAAAACTAAACCGGTAGCATCCGGGCAGAATACACCCGAGAGGCGAGGTGGGGCAATAAAGGCATACGAAGGGAGAGTGAGGTGTGACGGTAGCAAACAAATGGGGGGGGAGAGGGAGAACGCAACGATAAGGACGCTCAAACGTGGTGTACAGAGGGTAGTGTGATAAAATATGAACCAGCACTAGAACTGCATGAGGAAACCAACAACCAGACACCGTGAGGAAAAAGAGAAGAGAGAGACAACAAAGTAAGGAAAAAGACAAGGAGTACAGATCTGAGTGTCGAAAAAACTAGAAAGAGGGAGAGAACAGCAGAAAGCAGACGGCACAGGCGAAAACATAACAACAGACAGGAGAAAAGACGGTGAGAACGGCAGTGCCGACACGTATATACATGATCGTTTGCAGCCACCAGCCAGGTGCAAAATGCAGACCTCGCGAAAAACGCGGACGTCGCTGGTAACACAAGGTTCAAAACAGGCACACCAAGGTCCAACGTTGCCGCGACGCGAGGAAATTGTGACTAATCTGTGACACTACGGTGGCACGCGTAGGAGGACATACCACAACGGGAAGACAAAACTGTCTTTACCACAGCTACTGCAGCAAGCAACCGCAAAAGACACGTGGGAAAGTGAGCTCACCCCGCATTCTCTCGCGGTTATGCTCGAGAAGAATCAAAAATGGTTGACGCGCTGGGGGTCAAATATAACGGTCCGTCTCTCTCGCTCTCTCTCCCGGGGGGAAAAGGGCCAGCAATCCATCTCGCTGCGTCGGACCGGACGGGGAGCGGGGGGCACTCTCCCCAGTCGCGCCTGCTAATCTGAGGGGCCGTGCGAAAATACAAGCTGAGCCAAGTCGCCATATGGTGCACAGCAGTCTTCGCCTGACCATCCGCGAAGCCAGCGCTCAAAGTATGCTTTCGACGGCAAGAACAGGCGGCTCCTTCTGGCCA
>JADBJO010011801.1:36057-41057 GCA_016801955.1 Conus betulinus
GGATGTACCTTCTGGACAGCATGCGGTCAGTCTGTACTACAAGGACGGCCGTCTGCACGGAGAGATGAGAGTGGGGAATGACGTCTGGACTGTTGACACCTCCGACTTCAAGCCTGACCAGTGGTCAAGGGTTCGTCTGTCTTTGTGTGTGTGTGTGTGTGTGTGTGTGTGTGTGTGTGTGTGTGTGTGTGTGCGTGTGTTTGTTGTGCGCGCGCGCGCGCGCGCGCACGTGTGTGTGTGTGTGTGTGTGTGTGTGTGTGTGTGTGGACCGTTAACGCCTCCGACTTCAAGCCCAACCAGTGGTCAAGGGTTCGTATGTCTTTGTCTGTGTGCGTGTGTGTGTATGTATGTGTGTGTGTGTGTGTGTGTGTTGTGTGTGTGTGTGTGTGTGTGTGTGTGTGTGTGTGTGCGTGCGAGTGTGTGTGTGTGTGTGTGTGTGTGTGTGTGTGTGTGTGTGTGTGTGTGTGTGTGAGTGTGTGTGTGTGTGTGTGTGTGTGTGTGTGTGTGTGTGTGTGTGTGTGTACACATGCGCGAGCGCGCGCATTGTCTATTTAAAGTTTCGCTCTCTTTTCTTCCTCTCTCTCTCTCTCTGTCAAAACACACTAGACAGCCCAGTCTGTCATTTAACTTCTAACTTTTAAAATCCCCCTAATTGCCAACACAAACAAGATGAAGGTTGAATTGAAAGAAGTAGAGGCAGAAAAGAAATCTTG
Source organism: Conus betulinus (assembly GCA_016801955.1). Classification (NCBI taxonomy): domain Eukaryota; kingdom Metazoa; phylum Mollusca; class Gastropoda; order Neogastropoda; family Conidae; genus Conus; species Conus betulinus. The sequence continues at coordinate 36,771 of JADBJO010011801.1, forward strand.
GCAATGGCCTAGTTTAAAAAGCCCCTTTCTCTCCTCTCGACGGCATTAATCGGCACTCTCACGGGCAGAATAGCTTCTCTTCACTAAAGAGCGAATCAACGAGGCTGACTCAAACAGGGGCCTTTAAACTGGGAATTTTTCCGAACGATGTATGGCCATTATTTTCCACATCACCCGTAAATAGTAACTTTGTCAGATTGGTGTTTAATTGTGTGCGCTGCTTATGGGGTCGGAATAGCCCAGTTGGTAGAGCGCCGGACTCGTAAACTGGGTGATCCTGGGGGTGCGGATTCGAATCTCCGCCTGGCCGTTTCGGTACAGGGGGATTTTTCCCTCAGAGTTAACATTGGTTCTGACTTCATTTCCCAAACAGCCCTTCGAATGAAACTATGAACCGAGGTTCCGTGTGTGAACGCATGCATAACATCTTGCACCCACGTAAAAATCCCATCTCCAAGTTTCGGAAGAGAAGGCCGGTTTGGCCATTGGTATAGATGACACGATACACAAAGCATGCACCCTGCGTGAGAAACTGAAAGAAATGAAAGAAAGAAGTAAGGAAATTGAGTGAGCAATGCTGACTGGATGACACAGGAAACGACTGAATGAAGCGCTGGCAGGCAGCTCTTCAGTCGGCACTACCCAGGTAGGCAGCCCGTTGTGTATAACGAGAATGTGGATTGTCTGCGCCTGGAGCTTTTAACAAGGCGCTCTGTAAATGCTATGTTATGATCTTATTGTTAATGAAGCGCTGGCAGGCAGCTCTTCAGTCGGCACTACCCAGGTAGGCAGCCCGTTGTGTACACGGAATGTAGATTGTCAGCGCTGGAACTTTGAACAAGGCGCTCTGTAAACGCCAAAGGTTATTTCTTTCTTTCTGCGTACGCAGGCTGATACTCCTGCCGACACTGCCTGTAGAGACAGGCAGTGGAGTTTGTTTTTGTATGACTGTTTTTTTTTTATCCCGCCATTAAGGCAGCCATACTCCATCTTCGGGAAGGTGCATGCTATGTGTAACATGTCATCCATACCAACGGCCAAACGGGCCTTCTCTTCCGAAAGTTGGTGATGGGGTTTTACGTTTGTGCAAGATGTTGTGCGTGCATTCACACACGGAACCTCGGTTTATAGTCTCATTCGAAGGACTGTGTGGGGAATGGAGCCAGAACCAATGTTTACTCCGAGGGAAAAATCCCCCTGTACCGTTCATTATCTTATTATCATGCAGGTGGAGATGACGTGGCACCCAGGCCTAGGCCTGGCCCTCTACATCAACGGCATCCGCATGGCGTACCGCAAGTACGCCAACCGGAGGAACGGAAGAGGGTGGGTGGGAGCGGATGTCTGGAACACCTTCCTGGAAGACCCCTCCGCCTGTCGGACGGCAGCTATGCCGAGATCTCCGTGGACAATCTGGAACTCTACAATGCTCACAGGTGACTTCCTCTTTCACCACCCTGCGCCCCACCCCCCTCGCCCCCCTCGTCTCGCCTCTCGTTCTATGTTGCCAATGTTTGTTTTGTTCTTTTTTGTTGTTGTTTCTTTTAATGGCGAGTCAGACTTTCAATGAACACATGAATCAGTGTTGTAAATACAACCCACCCACCCCACCCCAAAAAAAAAAAAAAAAAAATTACGAAGTGTGTGTGTGTGTGTGTGTGTGTGTGTGTGTGTGTGTGTGTGTGTGTGTGTGTGTGTGTGCATGCGCTTGTGCGCGCGCTTGTGTGTTTTTGTGTGTGTGTGTGTGAGGGTGCGTATGTTTGTGTGTGTATGTGTGCGCGCGCTTTAAAAGACTTCGCCTTTATGACGTTAAACTCACCCTATTTCTCTTCACTGACGACAAACATCGTGTCCAAACTCTCTCGCTTGCTCGTTGTTGGCCATGAACGCCAGTGATGAAGCAATATTCATTGAATAATATACGTCATACACACACACTCACACACACACATACACACACACACACACACACACACACACACACATACACACACACACACACACACACACACACACACACACACACACACACACGCACACACACACACACACGCACGCGCACGCGCTCGCACGCTGTGTTCTACTATTATGTGAAAGAGCCTCTATGTTTACCCTGTCTGTTCGTTCGTTCGTTTCTTTAACAACGTTATTCTGTGTCATACGGGCGAAATGAAATTTATTAAATAAATGCAGTATAAATTGTTGCAAAGGAAGATGTGTGTGTGTAAGGTAGTTGTTACATGCCCTGAGATGACTTTCATAACACGGAAAGAATGTGATCATTGGAGTAGTCTCTCGGTGGTTAAATTATAATTAGAAAGTGTCTGTGTCTCTGTCTGTATGTGTCCGTGTGTGCATGCGCGCGCGCGTGTGTGTGTTTGTGTGTGTGTGTGTGTGTGTGTGTGTGTGTGTGTGTGTGTGTGTGTGTGTGTATGTATGTGTGTGTGTCTGTATGTGACCCCGTGTGTGTGTGTGTGTGTGTGTGTGTGTGTGTGTGTGTGTGTGTGTGTGTGTGTGTGTGCGTGCGTGCGTGTGTGTGTGTATATATATGTATATGTGTGTGTGTGTGTGTGGTTACAGGAATTACATCGAGGAGGATTACTATTTGAACCTCCTCCTCCAGTATCTGCGCGATCTGGAGCGGACCACTCGCCGCCCAGAGCCCACCAGACGTCCTGTGACGACCAGACGACCAGGTGACCATTGGCTGAAACCCACTGACTGACTGACATGTTAGACAGGGGGGGGGGGGGGGGGGATAACAAACAGAGAGAAAGAGAGAGTGTGTGTGTGTGGATTTAGTGTCAGGAGGAACAAGAGGGGTAGGCAACACACACACTCATAAATCCACACATCCATGTAAGTGCATACGCGCACATACGCACGCATGCATGTACGCACACACGCACGTACACACACACATGCACGCGCACGCACGCACACACACACACACACACACACACACACACACTCACACTCACACACACACACACACACACACTCAGAGTTGTAGGTACTCATGATTTAAACACACGCACAGACAGATTTGTAGATTTAATGTTGAGAAAAAAAGATTCAGTCTACTCGTTTGTTAAGTTGCACACACACACATGTAAATGCCAGTGTGTGCGCACGCGCGCGCGCGCGCGCGCACACACACACACACACACACACACACACACACACACACACATTCACAACAGGTTCGGCAACTGCTTTTAACACTTCATTCCAAATCCTCTAAAAAATAATACCTTCACCCACCCCCACCCCCCACCTGCTCCTCCCATCCTCTCCTCTACTCAACAAACGCCTCCCCATCCCCCCACCCCTCTGTCACTTACTCCCCTCAGACGTCACGTGGACACCGTCCACCCGAAGACCTATCGTACCTGACTCCGGGCTGGGCACCACCCGTATCATCCGTCTGGATGGCAACTCCTACATCAGGTTCGACTTCAAGAAGCTCCAGGACCAGTTCTTCACCAAGACCCCTGAGGAGCACCTGACCCTCATGTTCCTGACGGACCGTCCTGAGGGTGTGCTCTGGTTCCAGGAGGACCCTACCCGCTCCATGTACCTCGCTCTGAAGGTGAGAGAGAGAGAGAGAGAGAGAGAACAGGAAGAGGTGCAGACTTGGAAGCTTTTGTTGGGGCTTAAGAACGAAAGAGAGAGAGTTGTGTGTGTATGTATACACACACACACACACACACACACACACACACACACACACACACACACACACACACATATATATATATATATATAGATAGATAGATAGATAGATGTGTATATATATATATATGCATACATATATGTATATATAATTATATATGTATTATTTATTTATTTTTTTTTTTATTTTTTTTTTTTTACTAGGATGGCCGTGTGGTTTTCGTGAACGATGAGAAGACACGGTCCCCGGACAGGGTCGTCCTCGGGGAGAGGGACAATGTCCGGTTTGACGACTACAGATGGCACAAGGTCATGCTGCGGAGGAATGGACAAAGGGTAAGGGCTTTCTCTCTGTCTGCTGTCTGCAGCGCTGTGTGTTCGGCGGACAACCTCCTGCTCTCTGGTCCGTAGATGTGAGGGATCTGCCATCACCATTATTATAATCATGTATAATAATAACAATATTGAAAATGAGAAGAGGCAGGGAACAGTAAACAAGTAGGGTAACGTTTGCTCCCATAAGAAAACCTAACACAGAGTAACTTTTATTCAAGACTGGCACAGCCTTTTAACTTGAATGAAGTCAGATACAAAGACGACAATCTGTTAGGG
>JADBJO010011801.1:56057-62231 GCA_016801955.1 Conus betulinus
GCAATATGCTCAGTTAGTGGCTGGACTGAGCAATAAACTCAGCTGGTGTCTGGACTTAACACTAAGTTCACGTGGTGGCTGGTCCAAGCAATAAGCTCAACTGGTGTTTTTAATATATTTCCAGCTTGGAATGCGGAAAAGTCATTATCGTGTGCATATTGACACTGACAAGTTTTGACCCCTTCTTAGGATGTTACAACCGGTAAATGCCGACGTCTCTTCGGACCAATCACGAGGAACGTTACAGAATACAATAAAGCACATATCTGTCTGTCTATATAGATAGATATTGATTGATATATATATATATATATATATAGAGAGAGAGAGAGAGAGAGAGAGAGAGAGAGGGAGGGAGAGAGAGAGAGAGAGAGAGAGAAAGAGAGAGAAGTGGGGAGTGGGGACCGGCGAGGTTTTAAAAAAAAAAAAAATCCTGTTTCTAATTCAGATTCTTTCCATTTAGATCCTCTTTATCTCTACGAACCAGATAAAGGTTATCTTGACGGGCTGCGGGTCACATCATTTGAAATCTCCTGGATGAATGTTCAGCCGTTATACTTGTCCCCCATGCACCAAAAATAATAACACCGTCCTCTGATTGGTAGTAAAAGTCGTCGGCATTTTTTTAATACTCTCCTAAGGCAAAGCTGAGGTAAAGTAGGTCTTGAACTTGTCAACATTGAAACCTAGTTGTTTATGTGTACGTGTGACTGCCGCCTTACCTGTCAATGCCGGGTCTGGCGGGTGTGGAGGATCGTTTAATGACGCCTTCTTTGTTCTCAGCGATCAGCTGGCCGTCCAGGTACAGCTCCAGCCCTCGCTCCGGGTGGTAGGAGACCTCCACGAAGTACCAGCGGTTGGCGTTGAAGTTGGACGTGGACACGTCCCACACCCCGCCGGCTGAATTGGCCACCGCCTGCCTGCCACCATGGACACTACAGTGATGATGCTGGTGGTGATGATGATGGTAATGATGATGATGGTGATGATGATGGTAATGATGGTGGTGGTGATGATGATGATGGTGTTGAATTTTGTGAAAATGTCTCAAATCATGTCGGCCTTCTCTTCTCAAGTCTCAAATCATCGTCGCCTTCCTCTTTCCTTAATTCCTTAATTCTCTTGTAAAATCATTTAAATGCAACAACTCCTTTCAGGAAGCACAAAGAGTACATATGTGCCCGAAACACATAGACAGACAGAAAACAATGGTAGAAATGGACGTAAACGGTGGCACGTTTCCACACTACAGACAATCATTCCTATTTAAGCTCACACAATAGAAAAGGATAGGATCGGACGATCGTAGTAAAGAACACTCACACATACACACAGACACAGACACACAGATACACACGCACGCACTCACGCACCTTCAGTCTTCCACTATCATACAGCATCGATATCCCGCTCGTCCCGGACCACACGTAATAAGCGTCGTTGCGCAAGCGATCAGGCCGTAACCATAGCGACAGCAGCACGCCATGAGGGCAGAGGTCAAGGTTGCCGAAACAGATGTCGCTGTTTGTCACTGAAGTCCAGGGCGTCTTGGTTCCCGTCCAGGATAATGGCGGCCCCCACCTTCCCTTTGCCCTTTTGGCCAGTCAGTCGGCGACCCGATCGTCCTCATGATTGATTCGTTCATGGATTTGGGACAGGGAATCCATGTCAAAAGTGCAGATTCGTCGGTCGCCCTGGGAACGAAAAAAAAAAAACCCAAAAAACATCGAAATAAACAAATAAAACTCCAGTTGAGGCTGGTTGAAACGTAGCCAACCACTGAGACTCTTCTAGGGCTCAAGGTTTGTTAAATTTTTTTTAATTTTAAATCAAAATTATGCCCATATGCCCACATTTAAGCAGGAAAAAGCACATAACTGGTTCAAGAGTAACAACAGAATTACTGGTTCGCCAAGCGAAAGCAAATAAATAAATAAATAAATAAAATAAATAAAATAACACGACGCGTTTCGACCCATTGAGCCTTCTTCATGCAAGACAATTACCATTCAAAACAATATAAGACAAAGGAGAACAAACAGTCCTATATCTTTTCAATCTTGCGGCCCAGTAGCCTAATTCTGCTCAAAGCTCTTGTTTTCAGTTTCCACCAACAGTCACCCCACTTTGAAATCGAAACTTCAGCAACATTATAATGATAACAAAGTGCCTTACTAAAGGTTCTAAGCGCTGACAATCAATCCACACTCACGTGTTACGCAACAGGCTGCCTACCTGGGTAGTGCTGACTAAAGAGCTGCCTGTCGGCGCTTCTTCATTCGCTTCGTTTCCCGTGTCATCCGATCAGTATCGTTCATTCAGTTTCCTTACTTCCCTCATTCTTTCAATTTCTCTCTCGCAGGGTGCATGCTATGTGGAACGTGTCCATCCATACCAACGGCTAAACTGGCCTTCTCTTCCGAAAGTTGGTATTGGGATTTTATGTGTGTGCAAGACGTTTATGCGTGCGTTCACACGCAGAAACTTCGGTTTATAATTTCATTGGAAGGATTATTTGGGAAATAGTGTCAGAACCAATGTTTAACTCCGAGGGAAAAATCCCCCTGTACCGAAACGGCCCGGCAGAGATTCGAACCCGCAACCCCAGAATCACCAAGATTACGAGTCCTGCGCTCTACCAACCGAGCTATTTTCCGGCCCCCGCAAACTCCGTTCCTTACCCGTTTGTATAAACCCGAGACTGCTGAGGGTTTGCGGTCGTCGTAGTAGAGACTGAGCTCGTCTACCAGACAGTTGGGATAGCGGCTGCCCCGGGCGGCGTCCTTGCCCACGTACATGTTGGTGGAGTCCAGGGTGTCAGGGCAGACGGTTGATGAAGCTGGGCTGGTGGTGCATCCTCACGCGGTTGGCGTACAGCGACAGGCCATCGGATGGCGACCACGACACCTCCACGAAGTACCAGACTCTTTGCCTCAGCCTCATCGTCGTCTGCCAGTGCTGACGTTGTTTCTGCCAAGGTGGGAAAGAACGCATGAATTGAGGTTTATTTCAACGAATGATTTGAGTTTTATTTCAAACGAATGATTTTAGTTTATTTCAACGAATGATTTCAGTTTATTTCAACGAATGATTTCAGTTTTATTTCAACGAATAAATGAAGCCTATTTCAACGAACAGATTAAGTTTATTTCAGCGATTAAATGAAGTTTTATTTGAATGTCTAAACGTTTATTTCAACGAATAGGATGAAGTTTATTTCAACGAACAGATCAATTAAGTTTATTTTAACGAATAGATGAAATTAAGTAAATTTTCAAAATTAAAGTTCATTCTAATGTTTTCCGATTTAGTTTCATGAGGGAGGTGTCAGTGTGTGAGGATCAGTCCGCTGCATTACATTCGTTAAGTGTCGAGACCACACTGCGCACGATTTACAGCTGATGGATAACTGGCTAGGACTCAGCAGTCGTGTGATGTGCGCATCAGCCCAGTGCGCCGCTCAGACCCTGGGTTAACTAACCTACCCAACACTGGCTGGAATGGATATGCTTGAGTTCCTTTTCATCATTTTCATTTCTTTTTTTTTTTTCCGGTTCTTTCCTTATTTCTCTTTCTTCTTCTTCTTGTAAAATCTGGATAAAGAAAATAATATAGCTAAGAAACAAAATCCGCCCCGATGATGTGTCGCCTTGGCGTTGGTGGGTGGGGCGGCTTGCGTGCTCCGATGAACCCCCAGAGCTATTGTGCCTGGGGACTTCTGGACCCTGGCAGGCTCCAACAATAGCTTCAACAGTGTATGTGGGGTAGTTTTAGCGGATCCAAAGCGATACACCCTGGTCCTCCCAGGCGTGGTGGGGATGGGGGTGTGGGGTTTAGTTGGGGGGAGGGGGTGGGTGGGAGTGGATTAGGGCAGTTGGACTAACTACTCACTCACACGAAAAATATATACAGTGGTACGGAAACCATAACAGCAGAATTATATATACATACACAATCTTTTTGTTTTTTTTTTTTTTTTTTTTTGGGGGTTGGGCGGGGGGGGGATCTGGGTGGCTCACAATAGGTGCGACTTATGACCTGGCGTGTGGGAGCTTGCTAAACGAGCTGAGAGCCTCCAGTCTGACCTGGGAGGAGATCAAGACCTGTGCCAGTGGACAGACGGAGGTGGAAGGTTTGCTGCTGAGGCCCTATGCTTCTCAAAGAGCAAAGAGGACTAAGTCTAAGTCTATCAAAAACAAATGACTTCTACGGCGATTGTTTATGGATGTCCGGGGTTTTGTATTTTGCTTTGTAGATTCGGTGGAAGTGTTTTGGTTTACTCTGCTTTTTTTTCAGCCAGCCGAATGGATTGGTTTTTGCTATACCCGCAGGTCATCTGTTCATGTTGTTGTTGTTGCTCTCGGCTATATGAGCTGTTGTGAGTGGTTTATATACATTTTTGTATCATCAAAGACTCCAAAGGATTACAGCCTTCATTGTAAAACAGCATTTCATTTTTTTCCCCGGTTCTTTGGAAACCGCCGAGCGGCAACAAAATCATCGTCATAATCATTTAGAGTACTTGTAACTGCCGCCTGCCCTCTATTGTTAGAGATCATGCCTCATTCCCTCTCAGCGCTCCATAATCTCAGCGCTTTACAATCCACTCTCGTTTACCAACGGGCCGCCTACGGGGTAGAGTCGACTGAGAGCTGCCTGCCTGGCGCTACAGTCGGTCGTTTTCCCATGTCATTCAGCTGAATATCAGCCACTCAGCATTTCATTCATTCTTTGATTCTTTCTGTGCATGCCACGTGTATTTGTTGCCTGTACCAACAGCCAAACTGGCCTTCTTTCCCGACGGCTATCGATGAGATTTTACGTGTGTGCAAGATGGTTATAAACAATGTAGTACTATACAATTGTACTATCGGATCATAAACATGTTGACAGCAAGTTTGGCACAATAATGATGATAATAATATAATAATAATGATGATGATGATAATAAGAATAATAATAATATAATGTGTATTTCTATAGCGCATATTTCATAAAAAATGCTCAACAGCGCTTTACATTTCTTAGAAAAAGAAAACAGCAAACTGTAAAAGTGGGAGTTATAAAAGTCATGCACATTGAAAAAAACACAAAGCCTCGAGATATCCAATACTGACTTTTCACAAATCAAACATCATATAAAACATCACCTTCAAGCCACAAGCCAACTAGTACCATATATCAAGAAAACCTTTCCACTTAAAAAGACTGAAACTACTATATAAAGCCCACAGAACAAAATATTCTATCTAAACAGCACAAACATACCAAAACAGCCAGCTTTTTACAGGCACCTCGTATGCGGCAAGTTCAGCTTTATATCTTCCAACCTTGTGGCATAATCTCCCAGATTTTGAACAGAACATCACACCTCCCTCCACTCCCCCCACCCTCCCACCCTTCCTTCTCCCTCCACTCACACTGAACCACGGCAGACAACTGGGAGCCGTCCTGGTAGATAGCGAAAGCAGGGAGGTAATCACGGCACGACGGCATTACTCAGACTGTTGTGAACCTGAGGCCCGGCGGACAGGTACAGGCGCCGTAGCGGCAGAGGCTGGGGTCACACAGGCAGGTCCCGTTGACGTCGCCCATGTCGAGGTACTGGCGGCTACCCGGAGAGCCGCACGCCCTTGCGGATCTTGCCGTTGACCAGGCTGGGCGAGCCGTTACGCCTTGGCCGTCAGCCCGTGACCCGGATCATCGCCGGTTCACTCATCCGCTTCCATGGGAAGGCGGTAGTGAGTTATGGCCCCTGTTGCCATGGAGACGAACACAGGGTTTGTGTTGTTTTAGTTAGGTTGTTTCCATGGAGAGAATATCACTGTGATGTAGTACGAAGGTATTGTGGTGTGGGGTGTGTGTGTGTGTGTGTGTGTGTGTGTGGTGTGTGTGTGTGTGTGTTGTTTGTTGTGTATTGATATAAGTGTTGTGTGGTGTGGGAGTGGTGTTGGGTGGTTGTGGTGTGGTGTGGTGTGGTGTGTGTGGTGTGGTGTGGGGTGTGGTGTGTGTGGTGTGGTGTGGTGTGGTGTGGTGTGTGTGTGTGTGGTGTGTGTGTGTGTGTGTGAGTGATGTGTATATTCCACAAACAACATATCAGGCTAGTCTATGCATCTTGTGTATCATTACTTCAAGTGCTTAGGAAATCGCTATCAAATGTTCAATGCAGTGCGA
>JADBJO010011802.1:0-7500 GCA_016801955.1 Conus betulinus
GACGAGGCTTGTTTGAACTCTATCGACATCATTGTTGCTGTGGTAGTGTGTTGCATGTTGTTTGAACCCTATGGACATCATTGTTGCTGTGGTAGTGTGTTGCATGTTGTTTGAACCCTATGGACATCATTGTTGTTGTGGTAGTGTGTTGCATGTTGTTTGAACCCTATGGGCATCATTGTTGCTGTGGTAGTGTGTTGCATGTTGTTTGAACTCTATCGACATCATTGTTGCTGTGGTAGTGTGTTGCATGTTGTTTGAACCCTATGGACATCATTGTTGCTGTGGTAGTGTGTTGCATGTTGTTTGAACCCTATGGACATCATTGTTGCTGTGGTAGTGTGTTGCATGTTGTTTGGAACTCTACCGACGTCATTGTTGCTATGGTAGTGTGTTGCATGTTGTTTGATTTAGCATGTAGTTTCTTGATGAATGCAGTTGAAGTGACTTTGCTTGGGAGATTTTTTTTTAAAGTGTGCAACAAAGGGGCACAGTGTGTTTTTAAGTGTGTCATGCATTATTGACATTCTGTGTGAAGTAGGTGACTCTATGGCATGTGTGCTTGTGTTGTTCTGACACTCTGTGGCATTAATACATTGTATACGAGTGTATCTTATTGTCAACTTGGATAAATCGCATCTAGTTGTCTTTAGAAATGGTGATAATCTGTCTTAATCTGAAAAGTGGTCTTTCGGAAACCAAGAACTACAAATTGTCAATATGTATAAATACCTTGGAATTTACCTTTCTTCTAGATTCTTTTTTCACATAGTCTCAAAGTTAGAGCAAAACAAGGTGCAGCAGCATGCATTAGAGTATCATCATGTTTTTTAAGTGAACATTCACCTGAGGTAGGAATTCCTACGCAACATGGCGAACACAGTTAGTTGGACAATTTTGATCAGCTAAACTCTGGGATCAAACCACTGCGATGAGAAAGTCTACACGAAGAAAGTCTAAGAAATCCGGTTCCTCTAATTCCAAGACGCAGGAATATGTGTTTAGTGGTGAAGATCATCACGGAGAATCTCTAGAAAAAGATGAGGAAACTACTGAACCGACTGAAGAGACTACAGAAGGTAAATGTGTCACCAATGCGCCTCAAGAAACCACACTGGATAGTAATTTGGAGCATGAGTCAACGTTCGAAGAAGTCCCCAAGACGCTTGTCATGCGAGAAAAGGCTAAAAAGTTAAATACGACCATCAGCAATCTAGCTCAACGAGTTGAGTCACTGGAAGAACTGGTAAAACACCAAACTAAGTTGATTGAAGAGTTAGCCAACGGAAAAGCACTAAAGAAAGAACACCATGGAGTTAAGAGCATTGGCACCCAGACAGATTTTCAACAAACCGAATCTTACGTCGAAGCAGCAAGAACGCCTCCTCTTGACTCCTCACATGCCAAAAAAGCACCAGAAAGACTAGAAAAAAGTGGAAGATCAGCTAAGGAGATTAGGCTAAAGCGAAATCAAGAACGAATGATGTAATTCCTGAGACGAACGTAAGATCTACCATGACGTCATTCTCTAAAGAAAAAGAACAATTGCCTTCCATAGTGTTCTTACAAGATTCAGTCTTGTCTGGTGTTAAGCACAAAAGACTTGGTGCTTCCTATGGTTTCAGTGCTACATTCAAGAAAGTTTACAAAGTAGATGACATCGAGAGAGAGATGAATACTGCATCTTCAACATCACCACCAGACGCAGCAGTGATTCACTGTGGAATAAACAATCTCAAACAGGATGAAGCTGAGAAGGTGAGCAAGAGATTCGTCAACTCTGTCAAAAAACATACGCAAATCTTTCAAGAGCACTAAGCTCGTCATCAGTAAACTTGCGCCAGTCAAGAACGAAGAACTCAACATGAAAAGACAGCTTTTTAACGCTTTAGTAGTGAAAGAACTGTTTGAAGACAAGCAAGTGACTTTTGTTTCGCATGACCAACTGAACACTTATCATCTCCGAGATGCCATTCATCCATCTTTTGAAGGCTCCAGCATCCTGGCGGCAGTTTAGGGAGACACCTGCGACATCTCTTCTGGACGAAGCCGAAGAAACCTGTGAGAATTCAGCTTTCGTCAGGCAGATGGAATCAACTTCAGGCACCAGGTCCTCCCCCTGGTCATCATCGGTTCTTTGGCATTTCTGGTCAACGGTGGAACATGTTTGATGTACTGCAGAGAGGGGGGGTAGCATATTTCACTAACAATTTCACCTAAAGAGTTAGGCTTAAATATGGAACATTCTATCAACCGTGTATAATGTATCTGCAGTGGTTCCCAATGTTGTTTTCAGGGCACATTCTTACTGAGAACCCAATCATTTTTGTCGACTGATAATTTCATTTGGACCATTTTCTCTTCGTTTTCTTCGTTTTCCTCCTCTTCTGCTCAGAGTAACTTAGTCTTTTGTTGATATTGTTAGTTTTTGTATTGATTTGATCCCATTACAAGACATGTCTAAATTCTCGATTTTACAATGGAACTGTAGATCATTAAATACCAATTTTGGTGTTTTTTAGAACGTCACTTACAAAATCATACATATTGCGTATTGGCACTTCAGTCTCTAAATGTGCGAAGAAGCAATAAGTTGCCCAAGATACAAAACTATTTTTATCCTCCATTGCTTCAGGATTTTAAAGCATCAACGAAAGTACAAACTGCATTATATTTAAGACGTGACATGAATTACTCCAAACTATCCTCCACTTACATATCAAATGAAATAGAGGCTGTATACAGGACAGGAGCTATGATCAAAGTCAATAAAAGCTAAATGTTAATGTTATGTCTGTCTATCTTCCAAATGGTCCAATAAACGACAACACTGATTGGATCAAACAACTGGATACAAAAAATCAAAAATGGATTATTTTGGGATATTTTAACGCACATGCTCCGTTCTGGGAGAATGGTTGCACGAAAGTTACAAGTAACCATCTGATTGAAAACATATCTGATGCAAATCTATACTTATTAAACGATGGTTCTGTCACTAGAGTACCAGATGTACCCAATCACAGAGCAACTTCGGTCGATTTATCACTCATTTCACCAGAATTAGCAATTAATTGTACATGGTCAGTGTGTGAGGATAGTTTAGGAAGTGATCACATTCAGTTGAAATAATTTTGGAAGACAAGGTTGATAGATATACCGAGAATGAGTGTAGAGACAAAATACCAAAGTTTTCAATATAAATTTGCTAACTGGTTGTCTTTCCAAAGTATCTTAATGACACATGATATCGGATCCTTTGAAAATGATTGTATTGACACCTTTTATTCTAACCTAACAGAAGCAATTTTAAATGCCGCTACCGAGTCTATTCCAATTTTGAAAGCATCATCAAACCCAAAACATAGTGGAAACATATGGTGGACAAAAGAGTGTGAAGAGGCTGTGGCACATAAAAAAGAATCTTTTAAACTGTGGTTAAAAGCTGTTATAGCAAAACAAAAGGAAAAGGGACAAGAAGAAAGATCAGTCAATTATTCCTCTAATGATACAGACAACAATATAGAAGAACTTTTTCAAGATATGAAAAGAGCTAAAATTCACAGCAATAAAGTTGTGGCCCGAGCCAAGAAAAAAAATTACTGGACTAACTTTTGCAATACTGAAGTACATGAATCAAAAGATCTACAGGAGGAAAGTAGAGATTCCTATGTTGAACTAAATCCTAATAATACACACTATCTAATGCACCAATTCAGTTTGATGAATTTATTGAAGCACTGGAGTCATTTGCTTCAAATAATTCTTCTGTTGGTTTGGATGGCATTTCTTACCAGCTTCTGATCCATTTACCATTTAATTGGAAAGAATTGTTATTTTTCGTTTTACAAAAAATGTTGGTTAAATGAAGCTCTTCCTAAAATCTGGAAGCAGTCAATTGCAGTTCCTATTCCAAAGCAAGGTCAACCGAGATCAGATATAAATAGTTATCGACCAATAGCTTTAACTTCTCATGCCAGTAAATTATTAGAAAAAATTATACAGAAAAGATTATTTTATTACTGTGAAAAACAAAATATCATTCCTACATGTCAAGCTGGGTTTAGAAAAGGACGTTGCACAACAGACAACTTAGTTAAACTTACAACTCAAATAAAAAAAACAATTCTCCAAAAGAAAAAGTACACTTGCCACATTCTTTGATGTACGAAAAGCTTATGATAGTGTTTGGCATGCACGACTTTTATATAAATTGAAAAAAAAAATTGGAATAACAGGTGTAACTTATCATTACATAAGCAATTTATTATCAGATAGGTCAGTACAAGTCAGGCTGGGAAATGTCTACTCTTCAGAAAAAAAAAAAATTGATATAGGCATTCCGCAAGGATCTGTACTAGCTCCATTATTGTTTAATATATTAATTCACGATCTCTACCAAACTGTCTATCAAAAACAACACAATGTTGTGCAATATGCAGACGATATAGCTATTTGGATCAACACATCTTTGAGGAAACATACTAACAAAAGAACTGTTCATTATGTTCAGAACATATACCAAAGAGAACTTAATAATCTAAATCAATATATGAAAGAAAATGGATTGAACTTGTCTTTTGAAAAGACTTATCTTATGCTTTTTAATAATGGTGAAAATCCTGAAACTCTTCCTCAGTTAGTATTGGATGGAAACCCTCTTGTTTATAAGCAGTCTGTTAAGTTTTTAGGTGTACATTTAACATCAAAATTAAATTGGAGAGTTCATATTGAATATTTGATTTGTAAAGCAAGAAAAAGATTTTTTTTTTTTTTTAAATCATAAATAAACAGACATGGAGCCAAAATACCAAAACATTACTACACCTTGCAATTTCTTTAGTTCGATCTGTACTCTCCTATGGGCAAGAGGTGTATTTCAGTGCTTCAAATACTCTTTTAAATAAATTACAAAGCATAGATAGTAGGGCTATCAAGCTAGCTCTTGGTGTCCCTATGCACTCTAACACTCACAGAACATATACAGAGAGCAACATGTTGTCATTAAAAGAACATCGAAAATTAGCAGTTTCGAAATATGTAATCGGAAGCCTGTCTAACGACGAGGAGGAAATATCTTAAATGCAGAAACAGAGTTCCCAAAGAGAGCAAAAAAAAACATAACACTTCTTCAGCCTATCAGGAATTTTACTGAAGACGTTATGAGTAAAAGCAAAATAGACATTCACAATATTTCAGTCATGCCTATTATACCAATGATACCACCATGGGAAAAGAAAGGCGAAGTTTGATATAGAATACAGCAGTTACAACAAAAATGAAGAAGAGAATTTATTAGTTACTGACGTTCGCCTTCATTTAGATTCAAAATATTCAAATCATCTAAAAATTTTCACTGATGGCTCCATCTTAGAAACGTCAGACAGTGGTGCAGGTTTTTTGTTATTCCTTCACTCAGAATAGAAAAGTCATATCATCTAGGCAAAGGTGTTTCAATATTTACATCTGAATTGTACGCAATAATGCAAGCTTTAGAATTCATTTGTGATCTACCTTATTCCATTTATAACATCTTACTATGTGTTGATTCAAAATCAGTTTTACAAACGCTCAAGCAAAATAGCTGCAACAGTCGTAACGATATTGCCTTTGAAATTAAGTATTTAATTCATCGTATTGCTATAAAAGGTATTGGCATTGACTTTTGCTGGGTGCCATCTCATTCTGGGCTCTTTTGGAATGAGGTTGCTGATAGAGCTGCTAAACGAGGAGCTTTCAATAACTCTGACACAGTTTCAAATGAGAAATTAGCATTATCAGCAGATGAAATGAAATGTACTCCCTGTTGGGAAAAAATCCACTTGTACTAGCCCATCTGCTTCTAGATCTAAAGTCTTGACATATAGTAGACCCATAATTAGTTTACTGTACAAAATACAACTAAACTCGTGGAAAGCTAAGTACGTAAAAGTTAATTGTATTTGCAATCTTAAATTGTCAATTCATCACTTACTATTAGAATGCCCAATTTCGCTCGCTAGATACCGAATGAATAACATGGAGTTTTTTCCTGAAGTATGATAACACAAGGGACATTCTGAAAGATGAAGAAATTGACATTATCTTAATTGCATAAGTTATTCTATCCACACCTATTGGAAGATTACTTTGAAGTTTTATATTCACTTGTTCTTATTTTTGAAGGGCGAGGAGGGGGTAATTTTTGCATGGTGTCTAAATTCACTATCCTTGTGAACAGACATTAAATTAAATATTCATTCATTCACTTGAGGTATTTTATAAACTGTTTTGACTCCCAAATGCAGACAACACTTACATATGGATCGGAAGTTTGGATATTAACTTCTGATCAAGAACACATTGAAAAGGTTCGTCTGTCGGCATTAAAACGTTTTTATTGGTTTTAGTCCTAAATCACATAGACAATTAACTTATGGGGAACCAGGTAGATATCCTATATTTGTAAATACGTATGTTAGATGCATACAAATTTGGCTTAGATTAGTTAAGCTGGATCAATATATATACTCTAGAAAAAAAAAATGGTATGTTATTATGCTTACAATCGCAACACATTGTGTCACTTTGGGCGTGTAGAGTGAGACATATTTCATACAGATAATGATGATAATGAATACTTATATAGCGCCTATTCTCGGCTAGACGCCAAGCTCTAAGCGCTTTACAATCAACACTCGTTTACACAACGGGCTGCCTACCTGGGTAGTGCCGACTGAAGAGCTGCCAGCTGGCGCTTCATTCAGTCGTTTCCCGTATCATCCAGTCAGTATCGTTCAATATCGATCACTCATTTTCCTTACTTCCTTCATTCTTTCCATTTCTCACTCAGGGTGCATGCTATGTGTAACGTGTCATCCATACCAACGGCCAAACTGGCCTACTCTTCCGAATGTTGGTGATGGGATTTTACGTGTGTGCAAGATGTTATGCGTGCGTTCACACACGGAACCTCGGTTTATAGTCTCATTCGAAGGACTGTATGGGGAAAAGGAGTCAGAAACCAATGTTAATTCCGAGGGAAAAATCCCCCAGATATGGTTTTGGGATTGTGTGGGAAGCCCAGGGTGTGGGGAAATGTTAATATTTTTATTTCAGAATTCAAACAAAGGCTTATTGATTCGTTTAGTCAGGAATGGCATGTACTGGGAAACCATGATTTCTTCCAAATGTATTTGAGTCTTAATGATACTATATCTTGCAGAATCTATTTACGTCAAATCAATTATTTTCGTTTGCGAAGATGTCTCGCTAAACTCAGATTGGTATATCCCCCCTTAAACTTAGTTCTCTACAATTCTGAACGAATGTACACATTAATGAAAGGGATTGTCCTTTTTGTTCTAATATAATTGAAAATGAAATACGCTTTTTATTTATATGCCCAAAATACAAGCAACTTAGAGACGAATGCATTCCTGCTAAGCAATCTAAAAATCCATCCCTATCCAAGCTTACTTTACTACTTGTATGTGTAAATCTTGTAACAATTAATAAGTT
>JADBJO010011802.1:15000-20000 GCA_016801955.1 Conus betulinus
TCAGTCTGGGAGATACCTATGCTCTAAACCAACATCCAAAGCACGTAAGAACATGGGGTGGAAAAGAATCAAGAAAATCGAAGAGAAAAACACCAACTTAGTTGTTCATCGCTTAAAACTTGTTAATGCTCTGATTTCTGACGAAGAAGTTATCTCGAATCTGTTGGCCTCCATAATTGAACAGAACTCGTCCTCCACAGATAAATCTGCTTTTTTGTTTGTTTGTTTGTTTTTTTTTTAAGAAAGAAGTAAAATAAAGACATCCCTGTAACGTGTCTTCTGACAGCTCTGAAGTAGATGATCTGCCACTGTAAATTGAATGAAAACTGAAATGAGCCCCGTGAGTGTGAGTGTGTGTGTGTGTGTGTGTGTGTGTGTGTGTGTGTGTGTGTGTGTGTGTGTGTGTGTGTGTGTGTGTGTGAGAGAGAGAGAGAGAGAGAGAGTGAGAGTGTGTGTGGTGGGGGGGGGGGGGGACATTTAGTGTCCAATCCCATTTCACTTCGAGGAAAAAAAGAGGCAGACAGAGGGAAAAGACAACCAGAACCAGAGGCAGAGAAAGAGATAGAGTGGTAGAGGCGTCTTAGGTTTGGAAGGGGGCGCTTGAGAGTGTGTGTAAGGAAAGTGAGTGGTAGATGAGGAGTCTTATTCTTGGAGGGGTGCGTTTGAGGGGAATTTTGGTGTTTTGTGATATTTTATATATATATATATATATATATATATATATATATATATATATATATATATATATATATATATATATATATGTGTATGTATGTATGTATGTATGTATGTATGTATGTATGTATGTATGTATGCTGAACAATTAAGTAGTGGGGGAAAACAAGTGCAGGTTAACAATTCTTCTATCATTATAGTAATGACTTGGCAAAGATTTGAAATTGAGAAAAAAAAAAAAATTGAAGATGATGTAAAAAATGAAATGTATATCATAGATATGAAAACCCTTTCACTAGCTGCATGCATGAGGTAACTATCGCAATCCCTCTTGAATCTATATGTATCGCCTGCTCCGAGGCCTTTCGTCCGCTGAATCAGACTCATCAGGGAGACACGGCTGATTGTGTCTGTGTGTACACCACTTATATATATATATATATATATATATATATATATATATATATATATATATATATATATATATATATATATATATATATATATATATATATATATATTCTCTTATAAAACAAAATTTGCTCTTATGTCTTAGAGTGAAGAAATAGAGGGAGATAAGCATTCATATCTGCAGTGGCAGTTAATTCTGCCTAACTAACAGTATGTGCTTGAGAGGGTGAGTGGGAATAATAAATGCTACCCAAATGACTCTTCAGCAAGCTTATTGTCTCCAAGGAGGAGGTACTCTCCAATAGGGAGGAAACTCACTAGCATATAAGTCCTGGTCAGATACCGGTATTTCGAAACCTGATTGTTTTTCCTCAGTGACCGCGGAAAGTGGTAACTTAACTCCTCTGCCTTTTCGGTTTTAAGAAGAATGCTATCCCAGAAAAACCCACCAAAGGTGCCGCCCAAGAAGCAAAAGAAATCATGAAAGCGCAAAAGAAGCTACATTTTCTAGTGGGTTGTTTTTTTTTTGGTGTTTTTTTTTTTTTTTTTTTTTTTTTTTTGAAAACTCAACAAGCATACTATGGTATTGTACACCAGCCTTCTATCGCCAGCCATCTATCGATAATGTTCTAATCGCACAGTGAAACATGGAGCCTACAGCCCAAATCCCCAGCAACCACCACAGTACTGTCAATCTTTCAGCCCACGTCATGTTCATGTCGGCGTCATCTTGGCCCCGTCTCCTGAAATGGGTACCACCCCCAAATAACCCAATTTTAGCCCGTCACGTGCATGATCCCTGCCCAAAACCTTCTGCATTCACACACGACCTAATCGACCCCACCTGTTTCACAAAACACTGCCACAAACTTATAATAATAAAAAACTTATAATAACGTCAGGGGGGGGGGGGGGGGGGGGGGGGGGAAAATTTAAACAATCTGCTGACTGTCATAGAGTCCCCGGAAAAGAGGCAGCTGGGCAATGCAAACAAAAAGAATACTAGACGAAAATGGCTTCTCAGAAGTCTGGATCAACCAAGGAACCCCGTATGTGAATGCATTCTTAAGGCAGCTCAAGGTAAGGATGAGAAATATTTACATACAACAATGGCATGAGAAATGCGAAATGAGTAACTGTTGCCAGACCTATTTTACTTTCAAAAACACATTTCACTATGAAAAATATTTGCAGGAAATTACAATTACGAAATTCCGTCAGGCAACCGCAAGACTCCGCCTTGGAGCTAACAGTCTGAACTGTAATAGAAACTGTACAGAAATGAATCCAAATACGAAGTGTCTTTTTTACGAAGAAGAAGAGACGGAACGACATTTTTAATGAAATGTCCAACCTACAATGAGCTAAGGCAAAAATATATGTTGAAGCATATTTAAACGAGATCATCACTCGGCCTTTTTAACGTGACTAAAATCAACCAAGGAGGTGATAAGAGACACCGGTGTGTTTATCCATCATGCGATGAACAGACGTAACCAGCTCAAGCAACTTAGTATTTGAATCACTATACTATATAAACTACATGCAACAACTTGTATACAGAATATGCTATGTATAATGATGCCGTTCATGTACATGTGAAATCTATTGTTGGTTCGCCTTACACCTTCTTTCGTGAGCTGTAGTCATCAGCATTGGACGACTCCATATAACTAAAGGTTAATTGTTGAAGATGTTTCTTTAACCAAGTCTGTTACTGCAGCATAGACTGACCACTCCTAATTATTGCCAATAGCATACGCTATCCACGACATTATGAACTTTTGTCATTATTTATTTATCTACCTATGTTACCATACGACACAATCCTTGTTGCTCGTTCATTATAAATTAAATCAACTGTCGTAAGTCGTTAGCTGATGTTCATTGTTGACTTATGTTTGTTGCTCTAGACTTGAATACTGTTCTCTCATGACTTATCATTAAGTACACGGCTCTATAAATATGAAGGCTCAATTTGCTTTGTACGCCCATATTGAGTCTGTTAACATAATTATAATGAAGAAAAAAAAAAAAGAAAGAAAAGGAAAAAAAAAAGGCCTTGTCTGTAGGATATTACAATCCTGCAGCAAGGGGGGGGGGGGGGGGGGGGGGGGCGGTAAACCAAGGAGCGATGACAATTTTTTTGAGTTAACTTTTGGTTTTTCTTACGTCAATCTGTCCACTTTTTCCTTGATGTTGCCTAATTGCTGTTCATTGATGTCACCGGATGAATGTTTATGGGACCGATGGCTCCACATTAAATTCCACCGTGTGCTTCCTGTCTCTCTGTCTCTGTCTGTCTGTCTGTCTGTCTCTCTCTCTCTCTCTCTCTCTCTCTCTCTCTCTCTCTCTCTCTCTCTCTCTCTCTCTCTCTCTCTCTATCTATATATATATATATATATATATATATATATATATATATATATATCTGACTGTCTGTCTGTCTTGCAGTCTGTCATTCTATGCCAGTGTCTGTCTGGTTTGCCTATCGGTCAGAAAGCACTAAAGATTCCCTGCAAGTGTGTAAAGTGGACAGTCCACAGCAGTGGGTATGCGCGCGTTGCCGTGTGTCCGTTTCAATATGTGTGCGCGTACATACACGCACGCTCTTACGTGCATACGCTTGCACATGAGTGCGCGAGCGCATGCACACGCACATGCACACGTACACACACACACACACACACACACACACACACACACACACACACACACACACACACACACACACACACACACACATACACATATGCCCTCTGACATGCGCGCATACGGGCATGCAGCAACATGCCCACACAAGCCCAGAGAACATGTACAGTCGTGGGTACGCACGCGCGCACGCACGCTCGCACAACACACACACACACACACACACACACACACACACACACACACACACACACACACACACACACACACACACACACACACACACACACACACACACACACACACACGCACGCACGCACGCACGCACGCACGCACGCACGCACGCACGCACGCACGCACGCACGCACGCACGCACGCACGCTTTCGCACGCACGCAACACGCATGCGCGCACGCAGGCACGCACGCACGCGCGCGCGCACACCACACACACACACACACACACACACACACACACACACACACACACACACACACACACACACACACACATACCCGCACACTGTGTGTGAGATGATTTAGACAGTCACTATGAAGTAGACTGGTGCATGGTATATGGTACATGTGTGAGGTGGTGTCTGCAGTGTCTATGGGGTGTAGACTGGTCCATGGTACATGGTACACTGTGTGAAGTGGTGTCTGCAGTGTCTATGGGGTGTAGACTGGTCCATGGTACATGGTACACTGTGTGAGGTGGTGTCTGCAGTGTCTATGGGGAGTAGACTGGTCCATGGTACATGGCACACTGTGTGAGGTGATGCGTAGTGTCACTAGTGTGTCGACAGTTTCCTGTTCATAGTGCAATGTGTAGGTAATGAATACAGTGACACCAGGGGGGTAGACTCTCCTCTGGTAGATGGTGCATTGTTCGAGGTGATATATACAGTGCTATGTATGCGTATGCATATGACAGACAGCGAGAGATAGAGAGACAACGAGAGAGAGACAGAGACAGAGACAGACGGACAGACAGACAGGCAGACAGAAAGGAGAAGAAGACGACAGAGTCAGATGTAGAGAGAGGGAGATAATTCTCCCTTGTTGCAACAGGTTCCATTTCTGCTCTTGATAGAAGTTATCTCCCGCACCTATTTAACACACGTGTGCGCGTTCATGCGTGCGTGCATGTGTTCGTGCATGCGTGCGTGCGGGTGTGCGTGCGTGCGTGCGTGCGTGCGTGCGTGCGTGCGTGTGTGTGTGTGTGTGTGTGTGTGTGTGTGTGTGTGTGTGTGTGTGTGTGTGT
>JADBJO010011802.1:35000-40325 GCA_016801955.1 Conus betulinus
TAGAATTAGTAGACAGGGAGAATCGATTCAATTCACCATATACAAGATCGTTCGGTGTTTTGATATGTACCCGTAAATACTTACCCAAACACCGAACGATCTTGTATATCGTGAATTGAATCGATTCGCCCTGTCTACTAATTCTAGTGTCTCTTGTATTAGATACTAGCTGAAATTAACCTGAATGTTTGTTAAAGATGTACCCCTAGATACTTCTTTAACAAACAAATGAACACACTTTCTGTCACTGATGAAACATCTTCTCAACCCCAAATCTAGCATCATATAGAAGCATAAACGGAATCTTGTGATTTGAAGATATCCAAGAGTATTTTACAGAGTTATTATTATTTGATTCAGCTTATAGATAATGCTCTTCTTCTCCTGCGTATGCAGGCTGATACTCCTGCGGGCACTCCCTGTATACACAGGCAAGTATTAAACCCATCTGCCCAACAAAGGGAGTAGAGTTTTGTGTGTATGACCGTTTTTTTATCCTGCCATTAAGGCAGCCATACTCCACTTTGGGGAAGGTACATCCTATGTGTAATGTGTCATCCATGCCAACGGCCAAACTGGCCTTCACTTCCGAAAGTTGGTGATGATGCAATTTTACCTGTGTGCAACAAGTTATGCGTGCGTTGACACACAGAATCTCGGTCTATAGTCCCATTCGAAGAACTGTAAAAGAAATGGGGTCAGAACCAATCTTAACTCCAGGGGAAAATCCCCCTGTACCGAAACAGCTTGGCTGAAAATTCAAACTGCAACCCCCAGGATTACGGGTCTAGTGCTCTACCACTGAGCTATTCCGGCCCCCATAAATAATACGAATTGCAGCTCGTTTCCTTTATCGGCTGAATCTTGGCATGCAAGCTTAAAACTCAGTCTTGTGGAAAACAAGTCACCTAGGTATTGATATGAATTCAAGACTCATCTTAATGTTGCCCTAAAACCATTCCTCTCTGCTTGCTAGGTATCATCCTTATCTAAAAAAAAAAATAATGTTAGATATTTTTTTCTAATTTTACGGTAAGTTGTATCTGGCATGCAGCTCTTTGAAGACTATTTAGTTGTGCCTGCAACCCTACCACAGTTTCCGATAATAATACAATGCCATCAGCAAACAAAGAATAAAGAATTCAATCATATCCATATTGAAACTGCTACCATCTGTACCCTCATTCATGATTTCAAGCCAAAGTTTGTTGATAAATAAAGAAAACAGAAGAGTTCAACAGATATCAACTTTTTCACACCATTCGTACAATTAATATAACATGTGTAATGTGTACCACAACGAATTCGAGCTTTAACAACATCATATTTACTTTCAATACATCTGTAAATTTTGCTTCTCATTCCATTTTTTTTTTAGCAAAATAGGCCACAGTATTTTTTTTTTTTAATTGTGTAGACTGCTAACAATGTAAATGTATGGTCGGTTTAGACTAATTTCGTTTAAAACCTTGCTTTAAATACACTAGTTATACTGTTCTGCTAGACACATTCCTGTAATTTTGAATTAATTATAGAACTATTTTGCTACTTATGTATAAAAGAGAAATTATTCTGTAATTCTTTGGATTGATAATGTTCCTTTTTCTTTTTACAATGAACGCATAAGAGATTCTTTCCATACATCAGGTTATTGTCTTGTGTCAAAAAAAATCTAAAATGTTTTACAATGAAGCCAGTGACATAATCAGCTGATATTACCAATATTATTTAACACCTTTATCATTTACATGACATAACTATTAGATCTTCCCATAACTTATACCTTCCATCACAACTTTGTTCTGTCCCCCCCCCCCCCCCCCCCCCCCCCCCCCCCCCCCCCCCCCCCCCCCCCCCCCCCCCCCCCCCACACACACACACCTTTAGAAATAGTTTTCGGCTTTTCAGCCTTCATCAGGAATCTGCACATTCGAAACAATAATCAATCACACCATTGGCGCTCCCATCCTTTTACACACTTCTAAATTTCCATTGTTCCTTTCACATACACAGTCAAGTATGCACCACCCAGCAACCACACACACACACACACACACACACACACACACACACACACACACACACACACACACACACACACACACACACACACACACACGCACGCAAAACACACACACGCACGCACGACACACGCGCGCACGCGCGCGCGCACACACACGCACACACGAACACACACACACAACACACACACACACACACACACACACACACACACCACACACACAATGCCATCATGATAAAGTGTTATACATCACTGTCTC
Organism: Conus betulinus; assembly: GCA_016801955.1. Lineage (NCBI taxonomy): Eukaryota > Metazoa > Mollusca > Gastropoda > Neogastropoda > Conidae > Conus > Conus betulinus. Next base: position 37,283 of record JADBJO010011802.1, read on the forward strand.
ACGGTACCCAAGTGTGGACAATGCTATGGGAGTCCCAGCTGTTGCCCAAATGCTCAGTGACCATCCTTCTCCACTGAATGTGTCTACGGGACTGCGTTTATTGGGCTGAAAATAGCACTTGACAACAATGCCTGTGCATACACAGATGGTGAAGGTAAGACTCTGATTGCAGCTCCCAATCATGGGACAGCAATGGGGCCCTGCCATGCGTGCGACTATGTGGATGTTTTCATGGGTGAACTGGATGAGAAACTGGTACAAGAAACTCCAGTTCCACTGATGTCCTCTCTGGTGGTGAATAAGGAATCTTTAGAGATAGAAACCCTCAACTGGAGCAGATTCAGAGATGATGGCTTTGCAATTTTACCAGACTCCGCTGATGCCAGTGCTTTTGAAACACACCTACAGAATTTGCATTCCCCGGGTATAAAATGGACGGTTTCCTGTGGTAGAGAAGCAGAATACTTGGACGTTAGGGTGAGTATAAATAACGCTGGGCTCATCGAAACTGATGTTTTTTCGAAGAATTGCCATAGCTACCTCCCCCCTTCCTCCTGCCACCCCAAGTCAGTCTTCAGAGGCATAGCAAGAAGCCAAGGGAATATGCAAGATACCTAACCTTGTCAGGCTGGCACTATGACAAAGCCTTCAAAGAGATCTCTCAGGGAGCCGCAAAATCAAGAGATGCAATACTCCATCAGCCCCGTAAAAAGCAGAGTAAAAAGATAGCTTGGTCACAAAATTTGACCCTCGAGCTCCATCGAGAACTGCCATCATTAAAAGGAACCTCCATCTCCTGTACTCAAACCCCCAAAACAAATCTGTGTTTCCCTCCAAGTGTATCATTGCAGCAGGACAGGAGACTCAAAAACTTGGGTGAAATCTCTACAACCCACTGTGCCAAGACGACTTGTGGAGCATGGACCCAAAGAGTGCCCTGGCTTCTTTAGATGTACAAGGAAATGCGACACCTGTAGGCATGCCAGGGACACACAGGAACTGGTGTCTCCATGGGATGGGCGGTCGTGGAAAATACTACAACATCTTACTTGTACGTCTGCTAATGTGATATATGTTATCAGGTGCAGTCTGCACCCACAGCAATGGTATGTAGGCTCAACCACAAACCTGAAATTACGCTGGGCCAACCATAAAAGTGACGTCAACAGAGGCAAGACCAACAAGTGCATGGTTTGCCCACCACGTGAACACAACACCTCACCCAAACAACCATGATGTCCCATTTCTGTCCATCTGTCCAATCGAGTCAGTGAGTGGGGGGGATGCAAACCTCCTTCGTAGGGAACTATATTGGCAGGCAAATTTGGGTACATTGTTTACAGGTCTCAACCGCAGAAAAGATTTAAATGCATGTATCCAAAGAAGAGTCCAGTATCAAAACAGTTAGGCCACAAAAAGTTTGACCCCCCCCCCCCCCCCCCAATTACCTTTCTCTGCACCTCTCTTCCTATACCCCCACGAGCGCGCGCGCGCGCACGCACACGCACGCACCACCTCCTCCCCATTTCTTCTGAATGCTTCTCTGTCTTTCCCCTTCTCCTTCCCTCACGTTCTATCTACACTGCACTACAACCACTCCCCCACCCACCCCCACACCCCTCATCTCTCCCCTTCCGCCACTTCACCTCCTACTTCCAATTCTTTCTACTCCTATCTTATTCACCTAATTATCCTCTCCCATGCCAAGTATAGAGCGAAAGGAACGTATGGAAATTTAAAGTGATAGTAGGTTACGTCACAATGTCACGTGAGTTGATATGTTATTAATTTCGGAATTGAAGGGGTTAGATAGTCGTTAAAGTTTGGAGTTGTGATTGGTGTCTGTCTTAATTTTTCCGAACTTACCAAAAATCGAAGGCAGTTTTCTGTGTCATTGTGGGGGGTTGGGGGTGGGGGGGTGGGGGGGGTGGGGGGGGGGGGGGGGGGGGGGGGGGGGTGGGGGTGGTGGATGGGGGTTGGTCAGCGTAAAACTTTTGAGTAGATTTTACAACCGATGTCTAGGATGATGGCCAGTGCACCTAGTCAGCTAAGAACATGTACTCAGCTGTGTTTTTTTGATTTTTTGATTGCCCCATCTTATTGTCTTTAGGCAGTGATATGTTTTGAGAAAAGACAGAGCTGACCTGTGCACAGGGGTAAGTAAGTTCATAATATAGTGTACTTTTTACTGAAAAGTAAAGCTTATAACTTTCAAGGAATTGCCACAGAGTTATTTAAAGTTTAGTAAACTCAGGAAGTAGGGGATGGTCACAGTAGCGTTTGATAATGAGAGTAATACTGGTAGCAGGTTTAGTCATAGTATACTATTCAATAATTATTTTACTGTTTGTGAGACTGGTTGTGTTATGTACAACGACTACTAGTACGGAAGGAGATGGTAAATGTGGTGCTCTTAGTAGTGGTAACAGGGGCTGACAAAAGGAAAATGGCGATCTCCATCTAGCAACACTATGTTATGAGCCCCTGAGTCAAACGGCTCAACAGTTTGGGTAGGATTGGTGTTGGTGGTGCAGGTGCACATGTGCATGTGTAAGCGTACAAATGTGTGTGCAGACGACGCGGGGGTGCGGGGTGCGTGCGTGCGTGCGTGCGTGTGTGCGTGCGTGCGTGTGTGCGTGCGTGTGTGTGGGTGTGAGTAATGTGGAGGTATCGTGTGAGAGTAATGTTTAAAATAGGGTCCCTGTTGCTCTTCCCCCCCCCCCCCCCCCCCCCCCCCCCCCCCCCTTTTTCTTACTTTCTTTCTTTCCCCTTCCCACACCCAGATCATTTCGTTTGGCACACCCCCTCCTCTACGTTGTTTTTGCCCCCCCCCCCCCCCCCCCCCCCCCCCCCAATTTCGTAAAACTACGCCGGCCTTCAGAGATACTTGCATCCCTCCCCTCTGGGTTAGGTGTGACCAACGTTGTAATGGATACAGACGTTGCAGCAACTACTATCATAATAACTGATGAATGGACTTTATGTGTGGGATTCGTTAGAATATGTATATTGTAGTCTCGAGTCAAAAAAAATCTTGATGTAT
>JADBJO010011802.1:45612-60612 GCA_016801955.1 Conus betulinus
ATTCTTCACACCAAGAAAACTTTACAGCAGAAATGAAACACGGATCAAGAAAACGAAATAAAAACTCAACATTTGATATGACCATGGGATCGTACGACGGTGCCGAAACATGCGAACTGGTCGGACTGTTTATGCTATCCAACATCCAAAAACAACTCGGAAAGCAAGTCGGACTGTACAGAGACGACGGCCTCGTTGCGCTAAACAACAATCCAAGAACAATCGAAAACAAGAAAAGAGAATTATGCAAAATTTTCCTAAACCAAAACTTAAAAATCACCATCGAAGCAAAAAAAAAGGTACTACTTAACTAACTTAGACCTCAACAACCACATATATAAACCATACAAGAAACCTAATGACACACCCATTTATGTAAACATCAAAAGCAACCACCACCATCTATACTTAAAACCATACCCAATGGCATAAAAGAGATTATCTAATCTGTCACATAATGAAAGAGTATTCAACAACGCAGCAACAGAATACCAAGAGGCATTGCAAAAAAAAGTGGTTACAGCTACAAACTACAACAATACAACCCAGATAACACATGAACAACAAAAAAAAAAAAAAAAGCAGGAAAAGGAAATCTCATGGTACAACCCTCCTTATGATGGACGAGAGTAAAAACAAACGTAGGGAAAGAATTCTTCAAAATTTTGACAGCATCCTTCCCAAAAGAGCACAAATTGTCCAAAATATTCAACAAGAACACCATCAAAACTATCATATTCATGCATGCCTAACCTTAAAAATATAATTGATTCATCCAACAAAATGAAAAGCAACACAGCAAAGAAGGGTGAAGAAAAGGAAATCCTGCAATTGTACTAAAAAAGAACAGTGTCCCCTTAAGCACAAATGCCTGTATAACAACATTGTATATCAAGCCACTGTGACATCAGAAAATGAAAAGAAAACATACATAGGGATCACTGAAAATCACTTCAAAACCAGGTACGCAAACCATAAACAGTCATTCAACAAAGAAAAATACAAAAACCAAACAGAACTGAGCAAATATATTTGGAGACTTAAAGACAAAAAAATAAACTATAACATATCTTGGAAAATCATAAAAAGGGCATCACCATACAACATTTCTAAAAGATGCAACCTATGTTCAACAGAAAAATGGTTAATACTATGCAAACCACACTTAGCAACTCTGAATACTAAAGTAGAAATAGTAAACAACTGCAGGCACAAATGGAAATCGTTGTCAGCAAATGCAACCTGAACTGTAAACAACCTGAAAACCGAACAACACGTGCAGCCAATCCGCACGTGTAAGCAGTGACATTGGGCCATATAACACCGGCAGTAGACAATCCAAAACCATCCTGAGGAGAGAGCCAGCGCTCGAAACAGACCCCACTTTAATTCTTAGTTCAAATTTTCGGCTTTTCAGCCTTCATCAGGAATCTGCACATTCGAAAACAATAATAAATCACACCATTGGCGCTCCCATCCATTTTACACTTCTAAATTTCCATTGTTCCTTTCACATACACAGTCAAGTATGCACCACCACCAGCAACCACACACACACACACACACACACACACACACACACACACACACACACACACACACACACACACACACACACACACACACACACACACACACACGCACGCAACACACACACGCACGCACGGACACACGCACACACGCGCGCGCGCGCGCGCGCGCGCACACACACACGCACACACACACACACACACACACACACACACACACACACACACACACACACACACACACACACACAATGCCATCATGATAAAGTGTTATACATCAAGATTTTTTTTTCTGACTCGAGACTACAATATACATATTCTAACGAATCCCACACATAAAGTCCATTCATCAGTTATTATGATAGTAGTTGCTGCAACGTCTGTATCCATTACAACACCCAGAGGGGAGGGATGCAAGTATCTCTGAAGGCCGGCGTAGTATTACGAAATTGGGGGGGGGGGGGGGGGGCAAAACAACGTAGAGGAGGGGGGTGCCAAAAACGAAATGATCTGGGTGTGGGAAGGGGGGAAAGAAGTAAGAAGGGGGGGGGGGGGGGGGGGGGGGGGGGGGGGGGTGCGGCAGGAAGAGCAACAGGGACCCTATTTTAAACATTACTCTCACAATACCACACACCCACACGCACGCACGCACGCACACACGCACGCACGCACACACGCACGCACGCACGCACCCCCCCCCCCCCCCGCGTCTGCACACATTTGTACGCTTACACATGCACATGTATGCACCTGCACCACCACCACCAACACCAATCCTACCCAAACTGTTGAGCCGTTTGACTCAGGGGCTCATAACATAGTGTTGCTAGATGGAGATCGCCATTTTCCTTTTGTCAGCCCCTGTTACCACTACTAAGAGCACCACATTTACCATCTCTCCTTCCGTACTAGTAGTCGTTGTACATAACACAACCAGTCTCACAAACAGTAAAATAATTATTGAATAGTATACTATGACTAAACCTGCTACCAGTATTACTCTCATTATCAAACGCTACTGTGACCATCCCCTACTTCCTGAGTTTACTAAACTTTAAATAACTCTGTGGCAATTCCTTGAAAGTTTATAAGCTTTACTTTTCAGTAAAAAGTACACTATATTATGAAACTTACTACCCCTGTGCACAGGTCAGCTCTGTCTTTTTCTCAAAACATATATCACTGCCTAAAGACAATAAGATGGGGGCAAATCAAAAATCAAAAAAACACAGCTGAGTACATGTTCTTAGCTTGACTAGGTGCACTGGCCATCATCCTAGAGACATCGGTTGTAAAAAATCTACTCAAAAGTTTTTACGCTGACCCCCCCCCCCCATCCACCACCCCACCCCCCCCCCCCCCCCCCCCCCCCCCCCCCCCCCCCCCACCCCCAACAATGACACAGAAAACCTGCCTTCGATTTTTGGTAAGTTCGGAAAAAAATTAAGACAGACACCAATCACAACTCCAACTTTAACGACTATCTAACCCCTTCAATTCCGAAATTAATAACATATCAACTCACGTGACATTGTGACGTAACCTACTATCTCACTTTAAATTTCCATACGTTCCTTTCGCTCTATACTTGGCATGGGAGAGGATAATTAGGTGAATAAGATAGGAGTAGAAAGAATTGGAAGTAGGAGGTGAAGTGGCGGAAGGGGAGATGAGGGGTGTGGGTGGGTGGGGGAGTGGTTGTAGTGCAGTGTAGATAGAACGTGAGGGAAGGAGAAGGGGAAAGACAGACAGAGAAGCATTCAGAAGAAATGGGGAGGAGGTGCGTGCGTGTGTGCGCGCGCGCGCGCTCGCGGGCGGGGGGTGGGGTTATAGGAAGAGAGGTGCAGAGAAAGGGGGGGGGGGGGGGGGGGGGGGGGGGGGGGGGTGTCAAACTTTTTGTGGCCTAACTGTTTGATACTGATACTGGACTCTTCTTTGGATACATGCATTTAAATCTTTTCTGCGGTTGAGACCTGTAAACAATGTACCCAAATTTGCCTGCCAATATAGTTCCCTACGAAGGAGGTTTGCATCCCCCCCACTCACTCACTGACTCGATTGGACAGATGGACAGAAATGGGACATCATGGTTGTTGGGTGAGGTGTTGTGTTCACGTGGTGGGCAACCATGCACTTGTTGTTGGTCTTGCCTCTGTTGACGTCACTTTTATGGTTGGCCCAGCGTAATTTCAGGTTTGTGGTTGAGCCTACATACCATTGCTGTGGGTGCAGACTGCACCTGATAACATATATCACATTAGCAGACGTACAAGTAAGATGTTGTAGTATTTTCCACGACCGCCCATCCCATGGAGACACCAGTTCCTGTGTGTCCCTGGCATGCCTACAGGTGTCGCATTTCCTTGTACATCTAAAGAAGCCAGGGCACTCTTTGGGTCCATGCTCCACAAGTCGTCTTGGCACAGTAGGTTTGTAGATTTCACCCAAGTTTTTGAGTCTCCTGTCCGCTGCAATGATACACTTGGAGGGAAAACACAGATTTGTTTTGGGGGTTTGAATACAGGAGATGGAGGTTCCTTTTAATGATGGCAGTTCTCGATGGAGCTCGAGGGTCAAATTTTGTGACCCAAGCTATCTTTTTACTCTGCTTTTTACGGGGCTGATGGAGTATTGCATCTCTTGATTTTGCGGCTCCCTGAGAGATCTCTTTGAAGGCTTTGTCATAGTGCCAGCCTGACAAGGTTAGGTATCTTGCATATTCCCTTGTCCTCTCTTTCAGCTGTTCGTCTTTGCTGATTAACATTCTTAGTCTGGTCCCAATGCTTCTTGCTATGCTCTGAAGACTGACTTGGGGTGGCAGGAGGAAGGGGGGAGGTAGCTATGGCAATTCTTCGAAAAAACATCAGTTTCGATGAGCCCAGCGTTATTTATACTCACCCTAACGTCCAAGTATTCTGCTTCTCTACCACAGGAAACCGTCCATTTTATACCCGGGGAATGCAAATTCTGTAGGTGTGTTTCAAAAGCACTGGCATCAGCGGAGTCTGGTAAAATTGCAAAGCCATCATCTCTGAATCTGCTCCAGTTGAGGGTTTCTATCTCTAAAGATTCCTTATTCACCACCAGAGAGGACATCAGTGGAACTGGAGTTTCTTGTACCAGTTTTCTCATCCAGTTCACCCATGAAAACATCCACATAGTCGCACGCATGGCAGGGCCCCATTGCTGTCCCATGATTGGGAGCTGCAATCAGAGTCTTACCTTCACCATCTGTGTATGCACAGGCATTGTTGTCAAGTGCTATTTTCAGCCCCTCAATAACGCAGTCCGTAGACACATTCAGTGGAGAAGGATGGTCACTGAGCATTTGGGCAACAGCGTGTGTGTGTGTGTGTGTGTGTGTGTGTGTGTGTGTGTTCGTGTGTGTGTGTGCGTGTGTGTGCGCGCGCGCGTGCGCGCGTGTGTCCGTGCGTGCGTGTGTGTGTTTGCGTGCGTGTGTGTGTGTGTGTGTGTGTGTGTGTGTGTGTGTGTGTGTGTGTGTGTGTGTGTGTGTGTGTGTGTGTGTGTGTGTGTGGTTTGCTGGGTGGTGCATACTTGACTGTGTATGTGAAAGGAACAATGGAAATTTAGAAGTGTAAAATGGATGGGAGCGCCAATGGTGTGATTGATTATTGTTTTCGAATGTGCAGATTCCTGATGAAGGCTGAAAAGCCGAAAATTTGAACTAAGAATTAAAGTGGATGAAACAGGCAAGGGCATGCGGATTTCTTTACTTTGTTATTATTATATTCCTTCATGGAACTATCCTCGCCCCTTCTACTGCTAGGAGTGGAGTCAGACTTCTAACAGGGTTTTCTGAAAAACTATATAACTACTACTAGTAGTTGTTCCTATACTGATAGTAATGCTAATACTATTTCTAAAGGTGTGTGTGTGGGGGGGGGGGGGGGGGGGGGGGGGGGGGGGGGGGAGGACAGAACAAAGTTGTGATGGAAGGTATAAGTTATGGGAAGATCTAATAGTTATGTCATGTAAATGATAAAGGTGTTAAATAATATTGGTAATATCAGCTGATTATGTCACTGGCTTCATTGTAAAACATTTTAGATTTTTTTTTTTGACACAAGACAATAACCTGATGTATGGAAAGAATCTCTTATGCGTTCATTGTAAAAAGAAAAAGGAACATTATCAATCCAAAGAATTACAGAATAATTTCTCTTTTATACATAAGTAGCAAAATAGTTCTATAATAATTAATTCAAAATTACAGGAATGTGTCTAGCAGAACAGAACAGTATAACTAGTGTATTTAAAGCAAGGGTTTAAACGAAATTAGTCTAAACCGACCATACATTTACATTGTTAGCAGTCTACACAATTAAAAAAAAAAAATACTGTGGCCTATTTGCTAAAAAAAAAATGGAATGAGAAGCAAAATTTACAGATGTATTGAAAGTAAATATGATGTTGTTAAAGCTCGAATTCGTTGTGGTACACATTACACATGTTATATTAATTGTACGAATGGTGTGAAAAAGTTGATATCTGTTGAACTCTTCTGTTTTCTTTATTTATCAACAAACTTTGGCTTGAAATCATGAATGAGGGTACAGATGGTAGCAGTTTCAATATGGATATGATTGAATTCTTTATTCTTTGTTTGCTGATGGCATTGTATTATTATCGGAAACTGTGGTAGGGTTGCAGGCACAACTAAATAGTCTTCAAAGAGCTGCATGCCAGATACAACTTACCGTAAAATTAGAAAAAAAAATATCTAACATTATTTTTTTTTTAGATAAGGATGATACCTAGCAAGCAGAGAGGAATGGTTTTAGGGGGCAACATTAAGATGAGTCTTGAATTCATATCAATACCTAGGTGACTTGTTTTCCACAAGACTGAGTTTTAAGCTTGCATGCCAAGATTCAGCCGATAAAGGGAAACGAGCTGCAATTCGTATTATTTATGGGGGCCGGAATAGCTCAGTGGTAGAGCACTAGACCCGTAATCCTGGGGTTGCAGTTTGAATTTCAGCCAAGCTGTTTCGGTACAGGGGGATTTTCCCCTGGAGTTAAGATTGGTTCTGACCCCATTTCTTTTACAGTTCTTCGAATGGGACTATAGACCGAGATTTGTGTGTGTCAACACGCATAACTTGTTGCACAGGTAAAATTGCATCACCAACTTCGGAAGTGAAGGCCAGTTTGGCCGTTGGCATGGATGACACATTACACATAGGATGTACCTTCCCCAAAGTTGGAGTATGGCTGCCTTAATGGCAGGGAAAAAAAAAAACGGTCATACACACAAAACTCTACTCCTTTGTTGGGCAGATGGGTTTAATACTTGCCTGTGTATACAGGGAGTGCCCGCAGGAGTATCAGCCTGCATACGCAGGAGAAGAAGAAGCATTATCTATAAGCTGAATCAAATAATAATAACTCTGTAAAATACTCTTGGATATCTTCAAATCACAAGATTCCGTTTATGCTTCTATATGATGCTAAGATTTGGGGTTGAGAAGATGTTTCATCAGTGACAGAAAGTGTTCATTTGTTTGTTAAAGAAGTATCTAGGGGTACATCTTTAACAAACATTCAGGTTAATTTCAGCTAGTATCTAATACAAGAGACACTAGAATTAGTAGACAGGGCGAATCGATTCAATTCACGATATACAAGATCGTTCGGTGTTTGGGTAAGTATTTACGGGTACATATCAAAACACCGAACGATCTTGTATATGGTGAATTGAATCGATTCTCCCTGTCTACTAATTCTAGTGTCTCTTGTATTAGATACTAGCTGAAATTAACCCGAATGGAGGTGAATAGACTGCCATCCAAGCATATTAAACATTATTCTATTTGTCAAAGATTGGAAAAGGCTGCCATTGGACTTTGAAACTTTGTAATTTTTGGATAGTTATGGTTTCAGTGTTCTTGCTTATATTGGGATGGCAGTTTCATTGACATTTGTATCATGTATTCCTTGTCATTGACCACATCCTTTCACATGGGGCTTTGGCCTCTGTGAATACAATTCTGTTTCTGTTCTCTGTGTGCAAGCGCACGCAAAAGCAGATTCCGCTTCCAAATAAACGGTGAAATGCATTGACCATACCATTCGTTCATCGGCATGCTGCCTCTTCTCACAGCCTGTTTAATCACATTTATCATTGTTTTAAAAATCCCATGCTGATTTATACATCTTTAGTGCAGTAACACCTTTTTGAGTCATTGGCGAATGCTGATTGTGCAGATTTACGCTTTCACGGTGCCATCAAAGAAGCTCTTTAATCATCAATTGTCTCATGGGTTTCTCGTTGATTTATCACTTGTTCATTGTTAACCTTCAATTTCAGGACAATGGTGGACTTCAGTCCGGCAGTTCTGACCTCACTGCTCTCTGACAGCTGGAATGACTCCACCACAGCAGACATGTCCACAGACACAGATGACGATTACCGATTAATGGTTCTCTTTAATTGGATTCGAATTTACTTGAATAAGATATGTCCTGGTTTTATTCTATCTTTCGGAACCTTTGGAAACCTTATGATCCTCGTTATCATGCTACGAATGAAATCAGAGGAGTCCTCCTTCAACATCTACTTCATAGGTATTGCTGTTCTGGATTTAATGACTCTCTATACAAGAGTGATCGTTACATGGTTAAATTATTTCGATATTTGGATACAGAATTACAATGAAGCCATATGCAAGATCTACACCTGGCTGGCTACAGAGTGTTCCACGATCAGTGGTTGGTATCTCATCAGTATGTCAGTACACAGGGCAATGTCTGTAGTGTGGCCACATCGTGTCAACGTACTCTGTACTCGTCGAGTGGTTCTGTTGGTCATTATTGAATCTCTCTGTCTTCTTTGCTGCTCTTTACTCACACTATTTGATTGGGACTGTACTAATTTACTTCCCTTCAGTTGATCAAAGTTTTTGTATGCTGTCGCAAGACGACATTTATGTTCATTTTTATAGGTATCTTCGTATACATAGAGCTCTCAGTATATAGTATTCTTCCATTCACTGTCTTGTCTTGGCAGTGTCAAACAGTGTTCTGGTGTGGAAACTTGCTGTGTCAGTCAAAACAGCCAGCAGACAATTGTCCCACGGGGATGTTGAACAAGTTCAGGCCCGTGAAAAAGCAGCACGCTCTGTGACCTTGACTGTTATTGTTGTGTCCACCACTTTCCTCGTTCTGACTCTGCCTGTATCTATTGCTTTCATATTGTATTATTCTGAAATTGCATACACAACTGATATATAGATTCTGAGTATTCTAAACGATATCTGATCTATGCGGTCGTGACACACTGGCGTCCGCTAATATTGCGGTGAATTTCTACCTGTATTGTCTGACTGGAAGGCGGTTCAGAGAGGAGTTCATCAAGGTCATGTGTTGTTGTGAAAAAAACAAGACCACAGTCTGCCTCAAAGTGATGGGTGATGGCTACGACCAGTCCACACTTCAACCACAGTCACCTACTTTCTCTGTCGGCAGCACCACTGACATCATCACATCTTGAGTATGCTGATATGTCATGAATGAGTGAAGGAACAACAGCACTGTGTTTTCCTACTACTACTACTACTACTACTACTCTCTCTCTCTCTCTCTCTCTCTCTCTCTCTCTCTCTCTCTCTCTCTCTCTCACACACACACACACACACACACACACACACACACACACACACACACACAGATATAGGCACACACAAGTACACACACACACACACAGACACACAGATACACATATGCACACACACACACACACACACACACACACACACACACACACACACACACACACACACACACACACACACACACACACACACACACACACATACACACACACACACACGCACACACACACACACACACACACACACACACACACACACACACACACACACACACACAATTTCAGTTTCATCAAGGAGGCGTTCATTTGTTCCAACGCGGCAATTTGTTCCAATGGTACAAATTGCCGCACCAACTGCGGCAATTTTTTTACAATTTTCTTTTGGTACATTTTGCCGCACCTGTACCTGTTAAAGGAGATAGAGACTGAAAAAATCAAACTTGTAATATTTTTAGAATTAAGATTAACACATTTGATCTAGTTGCAAAGTGAAACGACTGCAGGCGGAAATCTAAACAAATCTTAAATAAATGTCAGCGAACCGCCCAGAGAAACGTGGACAAACGAGTCACAAGACAAACCACGCCTTCTTTCTTGCGCTGAACACAGAAGCGATCAAAGCTAAATGCATTTTCGTTATTTGTTTCATGTTTGTTGCACCTGAAGAAGACCTAAGAGGTCGAAACGCGTTGTGGTTTGTCTTGTGACTCGTTTGTCCATGTTTCTCTGGGCGGTTCGCTGACATTTATTAAGATTTGTTAACACATTCGAGCCAACCGAGGAGGCATATTTTTGTGCCGTCTTCCACCACCGACACCTCCCGACACCCCACTCCGACCCTCCGACACCCATCCTCGACATGGGAAGGTACATTTTTGTGCCGGTCGTATATAATACTGTCGCACATAAAATAGTGTCGCAGCGACAATATTTCCCGGACAATATTTTCGCAGCTGGTTCATGAAAAATTATCGCTGAGCGACTTAATTTCATACAAATTGGTAGTGCGAGAGGATTTCACGTGAAATGTCCATAAAATCGTGTCGTTGCCTAAAAAAAAATGTCGCAGCGACAGCATTTCACGTAAAAAAAAAAAATGCTGCCGTAGAAAAGTTGTCGATCTGAGACAGCATTTCCCTTGAAAAAACTGTCTCTGCCCCAACTCTACCCTCACCTCCCCTCCCTCTCTCATGGTTTTACGTATCAGTTGCCCCATTGTCTTTCTGTCTATGATTTTATTTGTGTCTGTTTATCTTTCTGTTGGTTTATCTTTCTAGCTCTATTTGTTTTTCTCGCTCATTCTCTCTATGCATCGCCCTCCCTTTATCTGTTTGACTCTCTTTAGTTTCACTCTGTCCATCAAACTGTCAGTTGGTCTCTGCCTCCCCCCCCCCCCCCTCTCTCTCTCTCTCTCTCTCTCTCTCTCTCTCTCTCTCTCTCTCTCTCTCTCTCTCTGGATGACAAGCATGTATACATGTATGTGGAGAGAGCGCGACGGAGTGTGCGTGTGTGTGTGTGTGAGTGTGTGTGTGTGTGTGTGTGTGTGTGTGTGTGTGTGTGTGTGTGTGTGTGTGTGTGTGTGTGTGTGTGTGTGTGTGTGTGTGTGTGTGTGTGTGTGTGTGTGTGTGTGTGTGTGTGTGTGTGTGTGTGTGTGTGTGTGTGTGTGTGTGTGTGTGTGTGTGTGTGTGTGTGTGTGTGTGTGTGTGTGTGTGTGTGTGTGTGTACCTTGAAACAACTGCATTCAAGCTCAAATACATTTGTGATTCATTTGTCCATAACTTCTCTCTCTCTCCCTCTCCTTCTCTCTCTCTCTCTCTCTCTCTCTCTCTCTCTCTCTCTCCTCCTCTCTCTCTCTCTCTCTCTCTCTCTCTCTCTCTCTCTCTCTCTCTCTCTCTCTCTCTCTCTCTCTCTCTCTCTCTCCTCTCTCTCTCTCTCTCTCTCTCTCTCTCTCTCTCTCTCTCTCTCTCTCTCTCTCTCTCTCTCTCTCTCTCTCTCTCTCTCTCTCGCCTAGGAGACCCCCGTGTCAGCTATCACTTTACATACCCCACCTTCTCTGAACATCTCGTGGGACGATATTCTTTCCCCTAGACAATTTAACAGAACCCTTAAGACTTCCCCCCCCCAAAAAAAAAAAAAACCTGCAAGTTACACAATAATCTCTTTGTAGAAGTGTATGTGCGTGTTTGAGTTTGTTTGTATGCCCCCCGCATGCACGTTTACGTGTTCCGTGTGTGTGTGTGTGTGTGTGTGTGTGTGTGTGTGTGTGTGTGTGTGTGTGTGTGTGTGTGTGTGTGAGAGAGAGAGAGAGAGAGAGAGAGAGAGAGAGAGAGAGAGAGAGAGAGAGAGAGAGAGAGAGAAAGAAAGAGACTACGTACACACGCATGTACACGCGCATGTACACACACGTATGCGTGGGCACACACGCACACAAACTCACACACATACATTTCCTCACTCTTGCACTCCCTTACAGTACAGGGGGGACACAATCCGTTGAAGGAGGTATGATAGGTCAGAGATGGATGGGGCAGAGAGGAGGTCAAAGCTGAGGGAAGAAATCATATAATTATCCCTATAATATTGCATAATAGGGTGACAGGGTTATGTGAATGCCAGTATGGATAGTCATGGGAAGACATATGGATAGTCATGGGAAGACAACGAGAGACACGAAATCGTATAATAGTCGCACTCTTTTATTATGGATATCCTAATTCATTACATGCTACACCCAACTCTTAAAAACTCATTTCCTTCTACCTCAGATGTCTCCGAATTTCTTGACTTTGACGTTATTTAAAGAGAAGAACAAAAAAAAAGAAAATGATGTGTAGTAGTTCCATTGCATTACAGTATACTAATTACAAGTTGCAGCGTTTGGACTGCTCATTATTAATAGACCTAAATAGTGTACGACGAACAAAGAGAAATAATTATGACAATGATATTTCAAAAATTTGCGTTATTAGCTATTTAACCGCTTCGACCTTATTGGACTATGTGACCTTTTACTTCTTAACTTCGCGGCACCACAAAACGAACACATATTTTTGATCTTGGTCAAAAGGAACTTCATCTGTTGACAATTTCGGTTCTGTCTTCTACCGCAAGACTTGAGAGGTTCAAGATCCAGCTTTGTCGGCAGTGTGTGTGTGTGTGTGTGTGTGTGTGCGTGCGTGCGTGCGTGCGTGCGTGCGTGTGCGTGTGTGTGTGTGTGTGTGTGTGTGTGTGTGTGTGTGTGTGTGTGTGTGTGTGTACAAATACTGACGGTGCTTTGAATGTTTCTTTTTGTTTTCGAACACTAATTCGTTTGTCTTTTTTAAAAGAAGTCATCCAAAACAAAAGATAATTTATATAACTGTGTTATGTTTTTCACATTTGAACATGATTATATTTAGGCCTTAGGCGCGCCTTAAAACGAGCGCAATAAAAGAAAACCCATTTTGAACGTTGCGTTTCTGCATTTTTTCTGAGTTGTTTATTTCATCAAACTAGATAAAAGCTTTAGAAAAGAAATGGATGATCCTGTCAACCAAATACTATGTTATTAATCAATTTCAAATCACGGCTTCCTGGGAGCTTTGAATGCCTTAAAAGGACTGCAGTAAAACAAAGCCAAATGATGCCTGAAGCTCTGCATTATGGCCTCTGATGACTTTTGGGTTACTTGTGACTAAAACGGGTTACTTTGACTTATTTGTAAATTCATGATTTTAAGTGACATTGAAGCACTGCAATTAAAGCAAGACAGCTGAAACTGTCTGTTCTGCAATTTGGCTTGTATTAGCTTTTAGACTCTATTATGTTTGTGTTTCTGTTCTGACAATTAAGGATAATCATTTACTCTTTAAGTTTAGTTTATGAATGTGTGAAAACTCCGGTGCCTTTAAACGGATTATCGAACAAGCTCACACATCTTATATGGCCAACAGACAAACAATATTGGTTTGGGTTTATGAATAATGTCGATTAATATAGGCCCATGGCCCAATAGTTGCCACTCCCTGATCCATTTAACCCGAAATGATGTCTAAAGTGGGCTTCCTTTTCTTTAAGACTGTTATGATTTCGTATATAGAACTTTCTGAAATAAAGATAACCATTTGATGGCTGTACTGTATGAATCTCTTATAGTAAGCTTTACAAATAATTAAACTTGAGTGAAGTACAATCAGTGAAGGAGGTAGGGCTGCATTTCTAGGGGTTCTAACTTACCCAATCTTCTCCTACTTTCGTTGTGCTGAATGTCCTAGGCCTATGATATTGATAAAAACATCACATTTCACACACACACACACACACACACACACACACACACACACACACACACACACACACACACACACACGAATGGAAATTTGGCTTTCGTCAAAAAACATTATGATGATAAAAAAAAAAAAAAAAAAAAAAAAAAAAAAATCACTTGCGACAACTGTTTATTCCAAGGCAGGTTGCATAATTTTCTGTGATTTGTTGACGCTCAAGCGCAGCGACGGTTTTTCACTTTGCAGAAAAAAAAAAATCGTGGCTGTGAAATATTAACACTGCGACCACATTTCACAGGAAATGTTAACTCTGGCAATGAAATTTCACGTGAAAATGTGTCGCAAGCGACGGCATTCACTGACTACAATATTTCACAGTGTCCTGTCGCAAAAAAAAAAAACTCGCAAAATTTTCGAGTGACAGTATTTTATGGACAGCTCCAGTATTCTATAGGATATTTTTCGTGAAAAGTTGTCGCTCGACAATTTTTTTTCCAGAAAATACTGTCGCTGAAACAATATTTCACGTGAAATGCTATCGCTGCGATACAATTCCATGGCGACAGTATTATATACGACACCGTCTTCCGACCACCACCGACACTTCTCGATACCCCATACCCAACACTTCGACACCCATCCTCGACACACGGGTGCGTATCGCTATCGCTACGTCTCTCTAGCTCTACATTACGTTGGCACTATGACCAAAATCACTATGTTACGTTATCACTACGATTTTATGTCATTAGCACTACATCTCAACACAACTACGATCGTTTAGCACTACGGCCGCTATCACTACTGTCGTGGGGTATGCATCTGCCTCCATCCCCTGCCTAAAAATTGCCCCCTACTCCCCCCATTTGTTCGAAAAATACCATTCTCCCCGATCCCCCCGACCCCCCTCCACACCACTGTGCGTGCATGCGTGCGTGTGTGCATTGCGTTGCGTTGCGTCGCGTGTGTGTGTGTGTGTGTGTGTGTGTGTGTGTGTGTGTGTGTGTGTGTGTGTGTGTGTGTGTGTGTGTGTGTGTGTGTGTGACCTGAGGGCATAAGAAAGCAAACGGTTTCTTAAAGTTAACAGTTTACTGTGATGGTTGTGAAATTAGCGTGATGAACTTTCGCGTTTCTTTTGGACGCAAGTGTGTACTGATTGCTTATTCAATTATGATTTTTGCGATGTTTTTAACAGTCGTCACCCACAGACACACACACACACACACACACACACACACACACACACACACACACACACACACACACACACACACACACACACACACACACACACACACACGTGCGTGCGCACACACACACACACACACACACACACACACACACACACACACACACGCGCGCGCGCGCGCGCACACACACACACACACAAACACACACACACACACACACACACACGCACGCACGCACGCACGCACGCACGCACGCACGCACGCACGCACGCCCCCCCCCCCCCCCCCCCACACACACACACACACACACATCACCACCACCACCACACCACCACCACCACCACCGTCATCATCAATATTATCATCACCATCATCACCATCATT
>JADBJO010011803.1:0-2500 GCA_016801955.1 Conus betulinus
GTGATTTCAGTGATCCCTATGTGTGTTTCTTTTCCATTTTCTGATGTCACAGTGGCTTGGTATACAATGTTGTTATAGAGGCATTTGTTGCTTAAGGGGCACTGTCTTTTTTAGTACAACTGCAGGATTTCCTTTCTTCACCCTTCTTTGCTGTGTTGCTTTTCATTTTGTTGGATGAATCAATTATGTTTTTAAGGTTTAGGCATGCATGAATATGATAGTTTGATAGTGTTCGTGTTGAATATGGAGGGTTGTACCATGTGATTTTCCTTTTCCTGCTGGAAATCGTTGTTTGATTGGTGGTTACAGCTAAAAACTACAATACACCCAGACAACACATGAACAAAACAAAAAAAGCAGGAAATGGGAAAATCACATGGTACAACCCTCCATATGATGGACGAGTAAAAACAAACGTAGGGAAAGAAATTTTCAAAATTTTACAGCATCCTTCCCAAAAGAACACAAATTGTCCAAAATATTTCAACAAGACACCATCAAACTATCATATTCATGCATGCCTAACCTTAAAAACATAATTGATTCATCCAACAAATGAAAAGCAACACAGCAAAGAAGGGTGAAGAAAGGAAATCCTGCAATTGTACTAAAAAAAGAACAGTGCCCCTTAAGCAACAAATGCCTCTATAACAACATTGTATACCAAGCCACTGTGACAATCAGAAATGAAAAGAAACATACATAGGGATCACTGAAAATCACTTCAAAACCAGAGATGCAAAATCATAAACAGTCATTCAACAACGAAAAATACAAAAAACCAAACAGAACTGAGCAATATATTTGGAGACTTAAAGACAAAAAAAAAAAACTATAACATATCCTGGAAAAATCATAAAAGGGCATCACCATACAATAACATTTCAAAAAGATGCAACCTATGTTCAACAGAAAAGTGGTTAATACTATGCAAATCATACTTAGCAACCCTAAATACTAAAGTAGAAATAGTAAACAACTGCAGGCACAAATGGAAATCGTTGTCAGCAAACGCACCCCTGAACTGTAAACAACCTGAAAAACCGAACAACACGTGCAGCCAATCCGCACGTGCAAACAGAGACACTAGGCCATATAACACCGGCAGTAGGCTAACCAAAACCATCCTGAGGAGAACCAGCGCTCGAAACAGATCTGTTGATTTTAAAACTTCCTTTTACCATCCTATTTTTAATAGATGTTGCTCCCCAAGGGGTTGAGCACTTTAAAAATTTTTATTAGGCATTTTAGTGGTATTCTTAATATATATATATATATATATATATATATATATATATATATATATATATATATATATATATATATAGTTGCTGGAATGGTGCTCAGTACTTATCCTTGGAATTTATTGTTTTATTATATATATATATATATATATATATATATATATATATATATATATATATATATATATATGCCAGCATATCCACCAGACATCCAGCCAGCTGAGAATGATCTTCCCATCAACTGCGGCATACCTGCCAGAGAAGAGATCAAAGAGGTGGTAAAGAAGCTAAGGAATGGAAGGCTGCAGGCCCAGACAACATACCTGCAGAAGTTTTGAAGATGGATACAGAAACAATAGTAGAGATATTACACCCTCTTTTTGCAAGGATTTAGGAGGTAGAACAGGTCCCGACAGAATGGAAAGAAGGTTACCTGATCAAACTGCCGAAGAAAGGTGACCTCAGCTCCTACACCAACTACAGAGGCATCACATTGCTGTCAGTCCCAGGAAAGGTATTCAACAGAATCCTATTGGAAAGGATGAAGGACCAGGTAGACGCGCATCTCAGAGATCAGCAAGCGGGTTTCCACAAGGACAGATCCTGCACCAACCAGATTGTCACACTCCACATCATCCTCGAGCAGTTGTCGGAGTGGAACTCACCACTGTACATCAATTTCATCGATTATGAGAAGGCTTTCGACAGTGTCGACAGAGCATCCATTTGGAACCTGCTGTGAAATTATGGCGTGCCAGAGAAGTTCATCAACATCATTCGAAATTCTTATGAGGGGATGACCTACAGAGTTGTACTTGGAGGTCAACTTGTATATGCTTTTGAAGTGAAAACAGGGGTGAGACAAGGGTGCCTTCTCTCACCATTCCTGTTCCTTCCCGCTATGGACTGGGTCATAAAGACCTCAACTGCAGGCAAGTGCAATGGCATCCAGTGGAGTCTTTGAAAGCAGCTAGACGACCTAGACTTTGCCGATGATTTGGCCCTTCTTTCCCACACCTAGCCGCAGATGCAAAACAAGACCACAACAGTGGCAGAAACTTCATCCAGCATTGAACCGAACATCCACAAAGGAAAGAGCAAAGTCATGAAAGCCATGCCCAAACCAAGACCTCATCATGCTAGAAGGAAACGCGCTAGAGGAGGTGAACAACTTCACTTACCTTGGCAGCGTCATCGACATACAATGTGGTACAGATGCTGATGTCAGAGCCAGAATCGGGAAAGTGAAAGCAGCC
>JADBJO010011803.1:17500-25000 GCA_016801955.1 Conus betulinus
CACAGTAAGTAAAGATTGCCCACCACCACTGTTTGGAGCGTATGGCAATCCTGTATTTGTCCATGTTCTGGTCAGTGCGATCGACACCGCCCATGGTTTGGCTGTAGTGGTGAATCAGAAATCATTCTTACCATTTCACCCTCAGGATCATAAATTTGTCAGCGTTGACCATGTTGGAATACTGTGGTAGTAGCAGGTGCCTGCAGCTGACGCCCATTGAGGTTGGATACTGTCCCCTCCCCGTCTTCTTCACCGCTGTGTTCATCAGTGTCCTCATTCACAGGAGGTGGCTCAATGTAGACAGTGACTTCTTGGATGCTGCTGTCACCTTCCAGCATTGATAGAACTTGATGAACATTGTAGAGTCTGAGAGACAAGAGAAGCAAGTTCCTTCTTTGTACGTGTTAAAAAACCCACTCCTCTCGTGCCCACTGTCACATTTTTGGGACGGCACTTTAAACATCCACAAATGGAAGCAAGATCATTTTCTGAAAAATCCATGAAAAACGTTTTCAGATAACATCATTATCTCCATTATTTGTTCTTTGTTTGATATTTATTTATTTATTTATTTATTTATTTATTTATTTATTTATTTTTTTTTTTTTTTAATACGAAACTCACCATTTACTGCTTGCTATGATGCTCTCCAGTCCACACTCCAAATTGCAAATGGCAGCCTCCCTTGGAAAAGCTAAGGAAGATTAATTCCCCAGAACACAGCAGATGGTCACACATAGCCTCCCTTGACCTGTCTTGAGCATATAAGTCTCTGTATTGGGTTTAGTTGACTTAGTATCATCATTACAATATTGTGTCCCATAAATGGGATGGTGGGCATATATGAGTTAAAAAATGTTGGCTGAAATACGCTGACCAGGCGCACAGTTTTCAACATATTTATATTGCTCTGTTTATTTTGTTTACTCATTTATTGAAGACTGAGCTGCTTTTGAAAACGCAATTCTCGTGCTCTACGTCGTTTCTCTAAAATTATGTTCAAAGTGTACAGGAAAGGGTTGAGTGCTGAATTGAGTGGCAACACGAAAATGGCCATTCCAACGTTGGCCTCTCCTGGAATGGCGACACCAGTGGCAGCCAGAACCCCACACAGACCAACAGGAAACCAGCACAGAAAATCAGACACAGCAATGGACAGGAGGCGCCTGGCGATAGTCGATTCCTTGGACTGCATACTTTCGTTGTCTTTTTGTCTTTAGTCTGTGTTAGCTGATCAGCAATCGCATTACTCCTCACGACCAGTAGATAGATAAGAAACTGACCCACTCCAATGGTCATAAAGAGGATTAGGTTGCAAATGACCATGATGCCAAACGAATAAATGTGACCAGGAAAGTCAGCTCTGGTGACAGGCAGTGGAATGCAAATACCTGTCTGGTGGAAAAACTCCCAGTGTGAGGTCACAGGGAGCAGAGGTACAGACGCCAGTGCAATCCCCACTGCCCAAATGACTGCACAGACTATGTGAGCTGACCTGGCTCCAAACCGGATGTGACTGAACGGAAAACGAAGCACAGGAAGCGATCTAAAGTGATAAAACAGATGAGTAATGCCGACACTTCAGAGGATAATAAGGATAAAAATCCTGCAATGCTACAAGCAGAACTCTGTTTCCATATAGTATCATTCCAAATATAGGTACCTGCATAAATTTGGTCTGCTACGCCTATGAAGATTAAATACACACCCATCAGAAAATCAGAGGCACACAGATGAATAACAAAAATTACAAAACCAGTCTTGGTGTTTTTTGACATAAAATATACGCGATACACAAGTCCACCCAGATTTCCAAGAACAGCGAACACAGCAAATACCCCTAGGGCACAACGATAAGCCATAGACTTCAACAGTCATCACATGACGAGATTTCATCCGATGGAGCCAAACATTCACCTCGGAAGCTGTCTGGTAAAACAACAGAACAACACAATTTGAAATTATCTGCAAAAACTTGCAGGAGATCTGTCATGTGTTTCATGAAGGCTGGAGCAAAATCAATGACAGGACAACCCTGTAAGTTCAAAACCTGAAGTTTATGAAACAAGTGCAGTTCCTCAAGGACCTTTATATCATTCCAGGACAGATCTAGAACCTTCAACTGGCATAACAGCTGACAAGATGCTCATATTTATAGATTCAATTTGGACATGGGAGATATTGATCACCATTAATGATGGATGTGAGTACCAGTCTTGGACGTAGATGTTACTACCAGATAGGGGGTTACCTGCCAGATTCAGTCTCTGCAGGTGGGGCATTCCTGCAAAGTGGCTAAAGTTGATGGAATGAAGTAGATTCTGGCTAAGATCCAAACTATGAAGATTCGGCAAAGCAACTTCTGTTAAACGCTTCCATCCACACGCCGTTACGCCCAGGTGGATCAACATGATGTTATCAGTGATATCACCCATGCGTATTCCACTGCCTGAGACGTCCAGGTATCGTGTCTGTGGGAAAGAGTTGATGTAAAAAGTCCGGTTACAGGTGAAGGCAAGACCGTAACAAACACATGCCTCAGGACAAAGAATGTTGCACATCAGTTCATCATCATGTTGTGGACACTGTGGCAGACCATCACACAGGTGATTCACGTGCAGACAGATCGTTTGGTCACGGTACCGACATCGATACAACCCTGGGCAAGTTCTGTAAAAATTAAAACAGCCAAGTTCATCTTCATGACCTGGACAGTCGATTATGTCATTGCAGCGGACATAGACAGGGAGACAGTAACCACCATCGTGACACTGAAAATGAGTGTCTGGACACTGCGTTGTGTTTTCTGGTAGTGGGGTGACGGTGAATCCACCTGGCGTGTCAAAGTTAACTACAGCTGGTGGCCTTATCTTATAAGAAATGGGATATACATTTGGACAACTCGACTCGTCCTTGTTTGTGGTGCAGTCCTTGAACCCATCACAGCTTTTCCTCCAATCTACACACTGAACAAAAAAATACCTGGCGTGATCCATGAATGTAAAACACCTCTTAAAACTTTCACACACACACACACACACACACACACACACACACACACACACACACACACACGCACGCACACACGCACGCACGCAGAGAGAGAGAGAGAGTGAGAGAGAGAGAGAAAGAGCGCGCCTGTGTGTGTGTGTGTGTGTGTGTGTGTGTGTGTGTGTGTGTGTGTGTGTGTGTGTGTGTGTGTGAGTGGGGGTCAGAGACAGAGAGATAGAGACAAGTATAGAGAGAACACACACACACACACACACACACACACACACACGCACACACACACACACACACACACACACACACACACACGTGAGTGCGCACGTACACGCGCAAGCGTGTGCACACATACGAGGACGCACGCACACGCGCACGCACGAATACAAACACACACACACACACACACACACACACACACACACACACACACACACACTTATGCAAACACACACACACACACACACACACACACACACACACACGCACGCACGCACGCACGCACGCACGCACGCACGCACGCACGCACACACACACACACACTTATGCAAACACAAAACACACACACACACACACACACACACACACACACACACACACGCAAATGAGTTACATATACTGATTAGTCTGCTTATATCTTCACATTTTTTTTTTTTTAAATGTGAGTTACATTTCAAAACAAATTATGCATTACATTTCAAAACAATATCGAATCTGCTTATCTCTTCATTGTAAAATATTGGCGTTATATTAGAAAGAAATGCATATATTTAAACTGGTCAGACTAATACATTTTCAATGACAATGGGGGAGAGACCGGTGGGGGGGGGGGGGGGGGGGGGGGGGGGTGCACAGTTGGTGAGATGCCAAGTTCATGAACTTAAGTTTGACTCACTAATACATTTCAAAAAAAGGTACTTCTTCAGTATATTCTTCAGTATAT
Organism: Conus betulinus; assembly: GCA_016801955.1. NCBI lineage: Eukaryota > Metazoa > Mollusca > Gastropoda > Neogastropoda > Conidae > Conus > Conus betulinus. The sequence continues at coordinate 21,447 of JADBJO010011803.1, forward strand.
ACATCAAAATGTTTCAAACATATATGAAAACATTCTTATCCACTATAATGCAGCAAAATATTTCAAGCAAATGAAAAAAAAAGAAACTCAATAGCTAACTACTTGCTTCTGTAGAAACCTTGATACAAGTGATAAAATACCACTGAATGGATAAACAGGGTGACGCTCTTTCGCGCATTTCGTAGACTGATGTTACAGTCTTTTATCTCACACAATCTTTTTTCAGTCTTTTCCGCAAAGTATAACGAGGTATCAATATGAGTATATGATTGCTTCGTACTATGTGTATAATCCCAATGCTTGAAAGTGATATTTCATTATGTCCAGAGTACTATGTAGCAAGGCGGGGCTCAATCCACCACCACCACCACCACCACCACCACCCCACCACCCCCTTCTCCTCGCCACTTCCACTTTTTGTAATGCCACGATTTTGTCATCTATACTATTGGCCATCACTGACCTTCACTTCTAAAGGAAGGTTATGAGCGTTTCAATGTGTGTGCCAGGAGTTCTGCAGGCATTTACACATGGGACCTCATGCGAAGGACTTGCGGACAGGGGAGTCAGAACAATGTTAACTCCAGCTAACGAAAACTTGGCTCAATGGTGAGTCAAACTTAAGTTCATGAACTTGGCATCTCACCAACCCCCCCCCCCACCCCCCCCCCCCCCCACCGGGTCTCTCCCCCATTGTCATTTGTTTACTTATTATTGTTATAGCCCAGGAGAACAACATCATCTCTGAACACCTTGTGAACACCACAAAAACAGCGAAGTGATTCATCGACCCACACATCTCAAACATGAATGAGAAAATATTGCATATCCTACTGAAAGAATCTGCAATACTCTGACGTGGGCTTACGACATCACATTTTTCTCATAGAAGACCAGAATAAAACCCATCTGAATATTAGTACACAAATGCATTCTATAAAATGTATCAGATAATATGTGTACTAAAACACATATGCAACACACACAGCATTAAATTAAAAATCATGTACAGCGAACAGGATACTACACACATCCCAGCACAGAATTATCTCAGCAGAAATGCACATTATCAGACACTTGACGTTTGTGGAAAAAAGGAGAATGAATTGGAAAAGGCAGAAAGTTAGGAGGGGAGGGGTGACAGGAAGAAAAAAAATAGGGCAGAAACAAAGAATGACAGAAGAGGCCATTTTCAGCACACCGTTTTCAGATGTGGATGTTATCCGTACTGAAGGAGTCCTTTGCATCCCGCGGGGACCCATTTTTCTAGAGTTAATTTTTTTTCGTTAGACTTCTTGTCTCAGTCTTTTACAACAACAAAAAAGTATGAGATATCAACATTTCAGTAAATGTATCACATCAGGGCTTGTCAGCAATATTTTAATACATACTATATATCAATCAGATTTGACCACATTATCTCCTTTCCCCTCCACAACAACACACAACAACAACAACAACAGCAACAACAATAACAACAAATGCATATTAACCAACAAAAGCAAGCAATTTGTCCTCCACCAGATATTTTTGTCGCCTTGCTGTACCTCTCAAATTTGAAATTCACATCAACATTCATTCTGAAAAAGGTCGCGAGGCAGAAGACAATCCAGTCAGCAATCCGTCTACTTTTGTCGCCTTTGCATCCAAATTAATCAGCTGTTTTTTTCCCTTTGTGTGTGTTTGTGGCCGTGTGTGTGTGTGTGTGTGTGTGTGTGTGTGTGTGTGTGTGTGTGTGTGTGTGTGTGTGTGTGTGTGTGTGTGTGTGGTGTGTGTGTGTGTGTGTGTGTGTGTGTGTGTGTGTGTGTGTGTGTGTGTGTGTGTGTGTGTGTGTGTGTGTGTGTGTGTGTGTGTGTGTGTGTGTGTGTGTGTGTGTGTGTGTGTGTGTGTGTGTGTGTGTGTGTGTGTGTGTGTGTGTGTGTGTGTGTGTGTGTGTGTGTGTGTGTGTGTGTGTGTGTGTGTGCTTTCTTCACTTGCTCTAGCTCATCCTTTCTATCTCTTCACTGTTTCTGATTTAAGACTTTTTTCCCTGTAGTGTGAAGGTGAAATCAAATCCTTTTTGTAGTCCTTCTTGAGACTGTAATCGTGACGTCGCCAGTTACCAGACACTGCAAACATCTGCTTGATAATGGACCTTTACATTTTGCATGCAGGAATTGTCCCGCCGAAAAGACCCAATGCCAAATCGAATCTCCTAGGTGGTACTTGTGTGGTCGTAAAAGGAGCATATTGATGTCGTGGATATGCATCTTCTGGAAGAGACATGCCTTCACATTCAGAAATATTGGTAAGCTTTAGCCTCGGACATTCTAGACAATCTTTGACTGAGCATAATTATATTTCGCGTGTCTTTATTACCTGTGGATGTGTTTTGACCGTCTTCCTATGTCCACACGGCCCATTCCGGGTTAGATAAATAACAAAATTGGAACCTTCGACTGGGTTGTGTTTGCATGCACCAGTATAAAATCGATTTAGGTGGTGTGCCGTCCGTGCACATCTTTGCGAGGACCTTGAAGGTCATATAAAGGACATACAACTCTGTAGTGTAGCTGGTTCCTGCTTTCAACTGAAAACATTGGTCAAAGGAAGAGACAAAGGAGCAGGTTGAACGTCCGTTGAATTAAAGTCTGAACAATGGACGGCTGTTGGCAGGATCGCCACAGAACATGGGCTGAATGTGGCTGTGCATGGGTGAGCCCTGTGAACTGTGTGGAAGTAACGGAGCTAGGAGGGCATCGACAATGACTGAAAAGAGGGTAAAATGAAGAATCAGCACAACGCGCCACATCAAGGTAATTAATTTCGTGCCAGTTGGAAAAGGGGGTGAAGAGAAAGGAAGTCCAGATGAAGGGGACAGGTGATGAGAAACTGAAGAGCACGAACCTGTCCCTGACCACAGTCCATCATGTTCTGCTCACATGGAAGATGCTGACAGAAGTCTTCATCACATCCATTGGAACAATCCTCTCTAAAATTACAGACAAGACTGTAAGGCACAAACTCCCCGGCTATGTCACAGTAGAAGTACGGCTGTGTCAGTCCCTGGGACATACTGCAAGCCGCCCTGTACCATGTCTCCGCGTTCTCCAGTTCCCTGCATCGGCTCTCCACATCACAGGCCAGCAGTTCATGAGTCAGATGCTGCATTGGACATTCTTCAAGATGAACACCTGCCGTGGTCGTGCTGCTCGGGACAGGGAGTGTGACAGGTGTTCTGCTGTGATGATGATCTGGAAAGTTTGGAAGTTCACAGACTACGCTGTCGTGCCCAGTGAGGCAGTTTGGTGAACGAACATGTCATAGAAGGCGTACCAAGAAATACACGCATGATGTGCATTCGAATACCCTCTCATCTCTTTACCCAGAAAGAGAACTAAACCACCACTCTCCCAACGTAAAGTTCTCATATACCTGTAAGAATTGTTGAACAACTGAGCCATGGTTAAATAACACACACACACACACACACACACACACACACAACACACACACACACACACACACACACACTCGCACACACACACACACACACACACACACACACACACACA
>JADBJO010011803.1:27500-32500 GCA_016801955.1 Conus betulinus
CTGCAGTGAACTCAAACTCACGACGCATTCAACCAGCAGCTCCCTTTGTTGCTTCAGTTGACTGATGAAGGCTGGTTGCGGCCCAGCCGAAATATTTCAGTAAGTGTGAACTTATTAGACTCTGAGTACAGATAATCTGTTCTACTTATGAATCCAGAGTCTGGGAATTTTTATGGTAGGATAATAATTTCATCTTGGAAAAACTTTGTATGGAATGATGATTACAGCAGTGTATTTTGTAATACTTATCACGAATAGACGTTCAAGTGAAAAAAATGGCACATGCACTCAGTTTGATTGACCTTAATGTTAACGAAGCACTGCGTTACTTTAACATGTGTATAAAGGAAGCTGCTGTCTGTATGAAAATTCAAGTAATATATATAAACGAAGTAATGAATCCCAAGATTGGTTTGATTCTGAGTGTGGCTATTGTAAAAAAAAAAAAAAAATGCTCGTAGATTGTTGAATAAATTTGTGCGTTCACATGATGATGGAGACGGTCACGAGTATTGCAAGGCAGGACGTGAATATAAGAATTAACAGATGAGAAAGAGAAAACAATTTAATGACACACTAATTGCAGAATTACAGTCTTCTGTGAATAGTCAGAAACAGTTTTGGGACACAATGAAAAGGATATCTTCGAAACAAAATCAGCCTTCAAATAACATAAGAATAAGCACTTGGTTTGAACATTTCAAAACACTGCTGACAAAAGATACTAATACTGATAATATAGTACAGTGTGAATATAATGAAGAACTGGTGAATGATCATTTAAATCTCCCAATCTCTAAAGAAGAAGTTTCGTTTTGCATTAGGAAAATTAAACAACGCAAGGCTGCAGGACCAGATGATATAATTGGAGAATGTATAAAATATGGTTGTAAATCTGATCTCATTTTGAATTTCTTGGTAACCCTTTTCAACTCTCTATTTGACAAGGGAATATATCCTGAGAGATTGGGCAGAATCTAATGCTATACCCCTCTATAAGAAAGGAAACATACACAATCCCAATAATTACCGAGGCATTTCACTTTGTGATGCTACCAGTAAGCTATACAGTACGATCATTAACTGTAGATTACAGAATGGGTAGAAGAAAATAATCTCACGGGAGAATATCAAGCTGGGATTCAAACGTAATTACTCTACTATAGACCATATGTTTACTTTGATGGCTTTTATTCAGAAACAATTTTCTTTCAATCGTTAACTCTACGTTACCTTTATTGATTTTGAAAAAAAAAGCTTTCGATTCTATTAGCAGAAGTATTTTGTGGCCTGTTTTTGTTGGAAAATGGTGTCCATGGAAATTAATATAAATGTGTTACAGGTATGCATAATTGTGTAAAAACTAGAGTGAGAAGTGGCGGGAAATTGTCAGATTTAATTATGTGCACTAGCGGTGTTAAACAAGGTAAAGTGTGTAGTCCTATTCTATTTTCTTTATTCATTAACGAATTAACAGTTAAAGTTTTAGGTAATGGGAGGCATGGAGCCCAGTTCATGGTTTTAGTATTGTTTATACTTCTTCTGGCAGATATTATTGTTTTGTTGTCTGAAACAGTTATTGGTTTACAAACACGATTAAATGATTTATGGCATGCTGCTTCTCCTCTACAACTGACAGTGAATATGCAGAAAAGCAATATAATGTCACAACGTATAAGACGGTGACAGGGAACACCCTAGGGATGTAATGGGTTTCCCTATCTAAATCCTCCCTCCCACTAACTAATACTAACACGCACTACAAAACAGACACAAGCAAACGAATACAGGTGCACAAACAGCCAATTTTATTTACAGTCACTCCCACAATCATTCACAATCACCCAACAGCACATATACCTTAACTTCCACATTACAACCCATGAGCACTCAAAGGACAGGCATATAAACCCCAGCAAATTCCTTCGCCACGGCACCCAAGTGCACAGCGGTCAATCACAGACCCAACTCCGGTGCATACAAACACCACCAATAAGAACTTGCCCTCCTGTCGCTGGGAATCTCAAGGGATCCCGACCCACCCAGAGTCCAACCTAGACAAGGGATACCACTGGCGGAATCACATGGTAACCAAGGGCTGGACTGCCAGGCAATTAGACAGCGCCACCGAACCCATAGTGCCCATGCGATACCCAGCCACTCAAGACAACCTGACCAACCTCCGCTGGCAATTTGCTCACCCAGGAACACTTATTTACCAACAATCCCACCACCACCACTTCTTCCCTCAAATAATCAAATTACTCAGAAACACACATTCGCACACCCCCCCCCCCACACACACATCCGACAACATCATCAACAGCGGCTTCACCCTAGCAAGTCTCCGCAACCATCAGTAGTCACAACATCACCACTGGGTAATCAGACGGGGATGAAGAAGGACGACAGAGTGAGGCGCAGCTGTCGAGACCCGAACGATGACGATGATGACTGAAGCTTACCAGATGATGAAGACTGAAGACTGAAGACTAACAATGGAGACTGAAGATGATTGAAGATCACCAACCTATCACAAATTGTGCGTATGCAGTAGTGTAACTATCACACCCTACGTGTGACACCTGAGGACCACAGTGGAAACAACCTTGCAGTCACAGAGTCGCAGACTGGAAGCCGGCAGTGAGGACACACGTGACCTGGACAGGTCACGCACGTATGACTCTCTTCCAAATGGCAGACGCAGGCGGCAGGCGGCAGGTGACACCATACCCACACCCCTCGCGGCCTCACTCAGCGCCCACCCAAGGTCGGTTCCACCTCGGACTGGTACGGATGGTAGGCGCATCAGAGCCAAGCCAAGGCAGAAGTCGGGCGACCATCAGAGCAGTCATCACAGCGGATGACAGGACAGCTGCCAGGTTAGATTCAGGCGGAAACCAGGAATGACAGCCCAGGCGGGAGTCACAGGCGGAAGCCAGGGCGGTCTGTCAGCACCTACAGTTACAAAACGTTCTTATGACTACACGGTACCGATATTGGTGTAACGCCACTTAACCCAGCCCACTGCTGTTCCTACCAGAGTTTTTGACTAGCAGTCGTAAATGTTATCGGTCCAGACAAGTTTTTTTTAAATCACCAGAGTTCATTTGCACATGGGGCTGAGTTTGTATTTCTCCATAATATGCCCCCCCCTTCAACCTCGTATAACGCCACTATAAAGGTGGACTGTGCTCACACCAGTGGCACACTAATCAAAAGCCAATATTGTCACCAGCAAAGTAATAAAACTGACCAGTCGGACATTAACAGCACAAGGTCCATCTTAATGCCATGGACGATTTTAACAGCATACTGTAGCTCTTGTTCACATACAATTCTATCACTACTAAACCATTAACAGAACTACAGAACAGTCGACAGTATTCCCTCTATATTTGGTACCGAACTAGAATAGGCAAACCCGTATCGACCTCAAATCTCCATTTTTAAAGCCGTATTGACAATGCCTGTGGTAATACTCTCTCAATCTTAAGTTACATCCCCATCGACATTAAATCAGTCTTGTAGAAACAAAAAAAAAATAAAAAAAAAAAACATGACCGCATAAACATTCCCTCACAACCAAACATGGGATAGCATATCACATATCATAGCACAACACCATGGAAGCCTATACATATATATAACAATTAACATCCCTGCACTCACTTATAATAAGCATCATTCTTTAACCCAAAGATACCCCCTTAAGCTACCCCCTCTATAATACCCACCCTTAACCTAACTATTGTATACGCTACTATAATATCCATAAGTTACCCCTACCTTCATCATACCTACCCCCCTCCCTTTACCTACCCCTTTTATTTGATTACCATAGCAAGCCAACTAGGACTACCACCCTCTCCATTCTCTACATCACCCTGTTCCCTACACCTTATATAAGTAAACCTCACAACAGCCTACACGTACGTTTAACGCGTCTGCTCCAAATAACGAATGTACAAAAGTATTTTTAGTTGCGCAACCCGCTTTTCTTACTTCACGATTCAGGCGGCCTTACCAAGCACATGTGGCGTTTAAACCATTCGCACGACATATACGACGACGCCGCACAAAAACAATACCATTTCACCCACCCCCCATCTTTCCACCATCACGGAATAACCACAATAAGCGCCACACCCGAGATATTATGGTTTGCACCTTCACAAATGTGACCAAACAACGCCGTAGCTTCACCTTAAATACATAACCACCAATTAACGGCACAACTTCCCCCAGTCTATACATTATTTACATGGTCACGATCGTTACCACCTTCCACTCCTCACATCCCATATAACCTCACCTGGGAAAAAAAAAAAAAACCCAGCACACCGACGCCTGGAAGCAGGACCCGACCTTGAAGACCTCCGTCTCCCTCACAGGACGGTCGACACCCCGGGACAGGACAGGACAGGACACCCGTGCTGCAGTGTACTAGTGGACGCCTCTGCACCACTGCTCAACGTAAACTGCAGACGGCACACCGAAACATAGAAACAAACGCTCGGAAGCCAAGCCAACACACAGTTGACCGAGAGCTCACCGTGACACCCTACCAAGCGAGGTAGCAAGAGTGTCAGGCACCCATACTGCAACTGCCGAACCTTCGCGGACGGTTCCAGGAGTCGAAACTGATGAGAGAAGCCAAGCTAGCATCTCAGTCGACAAACTGACCACAGCCCACCAGCTTCCCTCAACCAATAGACACAACAACACAAACTGACCCTCACGGTGATCATGGTCACACACACACGTGAACATCGCACCCACAGACCTTCTCGCCTGGACTTACCTCCCTTAGCACGCAAGCCAGAATTACAACGGCTACACGCCTCAACGACAAAAACGCAACGGCGTCTTGCGCGTGACAATAATTGTATTCGGGAAAGTGGCTATTTAAATGTAACTTCTGCAATACGCAATTCAAATTCTCTTTGTGTCTTTCTCTTGATGTTCTATTTCAAGTCTTTTCAACCCTCTGTCAGCAG